>JANQBM010000007.1:26567712-26579522 GCA_025594535.1 Erythroxylum domingense | reverse complement strand
TGATCTTTCCTGGGTATTATCGAATCGGTTCACTTCACTAGTTGTTCACCTTAGAGGGAAAAATTACCCGATTTTCCTAACAGGTCTATCCCAACAACCACAAGAATTAAATTCAAAGGTTAATGTTGTATCTCTCCAGGTGCAAAATTTACATCAACAGCTATCAATCAAACTGCATAATTTGATTTTAAATTGAGAAGACATACTGACCAACATTATTGTAGACCAAACTTCTCTAAGAAGAAAAGATAATTACAAAAAGTTGGGGAGAAGTTTAAAAGAATTGAGTTGGCTAAAGAACAGTCTGGAGCTATATATGAACTATATCTCGACCTCTCCATTCAACAACCTACTTACCACACTTCATTATATCCTAAAGCTATTGACCATGAAAAAGTCTTCAAAATGTCTTGTTCATTATTCACATAAACCGTTCCAAGCCTAACTCAACAGCAAAAGACATTCCTTCAACTTCATATGCTTTTAAACCTTTACAAATCAAAACACCACCAACTTCTCTACCTAAAGAAAGACCTACCCTAAATATGGAATAAAAAAAAATAACTTTTGACCATCCAAGAATTATATTGACCCTTCAACTAATTTCAGATAGTTCTGAAAGTCAAAATGAAAGCCAACGTTTTGATTCTTTGACAAAAACCTTTAAAAGCTCTCAACAAATTGTAAGTCTTACTAAGATCGAAGATGAATATTTTGAGATAACAAAGCAATTGCTAAAATGAAGATCATCCACATAAACTTCATAAAACAATGAAGACAATGATCCAAAAGATCAAGAAATTAATTTGATCAATTTATTGTAATGTGAGCTTAAGCAATGTAATATAACTATTTGTATCAACCCATATAAGGGCCCAATTAAAAAAAGAGAGAATTATTTGACAAGACATAAAGCTTACACCAAAGAGAGCTAAACATGACTTCGGAAAAGGTGATACTAACTTGAAGGTGTGCAAAGACAAAAAAGGACATAAAAAGCCTATATAAAGAGCAAATTCAAAACGAAGGAGGCAATCTTTCTTCTTCATGTTCTTCCTCCAAGTTCTTATTCTTCCAAGCTTCGAATGTCTCCCCTTCCCCTGCAAAGCTTTGGCCTAATACCTAGAGCTACCTAAAGTTGAAGCCAAAACTTCTACTGAAGCTTTGTATCAACACTACACCTAAATTAAACATCAAGTCTTTGTATCTAAGCCCCTTTTATTTTATTTCCTCTTTCTTCTTTAAAACCTTAAAGCTTTTGTAATGCTTCACATTTGAACAATAATTGAAGGTTAATGTGAGCTATTTTCTTTATATTTGCTTTTCATTTACTTTTATTTATACACACCTTGTAATGGACTGATTCTACCACTCATCAAGCTCCTATATTTGCTTTAATATTTGATATTTGTCATTTTTATTTACATATTTCATCTTGTAATTGTAGGCTTTGCCGCCCATCAAGGAATGATATTATTTATTTGCTTTAATATTTGCGTTATTAATTATTGAGTATTATAACCCGTAACGATCAACTCTGTTATCGATCATTTTATGATATTCAACACTTGTTTTTATTTGTTTTAATTTGCTTCAATATTTGCTCATATTTTCTTTATTTGCTTTTAATGCTTTATTCATGTCATGTTGTGCGTTAGATTTGTGAAATCCATTTACCATAACTTAGAAAGAGAAATAAATATTTTAAAACAATAACAAAAAAATCCTAAAAGCTTTACAGTAACTCCAAAGTAAGATAAAAGCCTTGTTCTTATTAGAACAATTAGATTCAATGATCAAAACATTGAATTAATTAAGTCAATTCAATCATGAAAATTTTAAATCTGACGACTTTATAATTTAAAATTCAAAATTTTCAGTGTTGTTTACTTTAATAATTTTTATTGTTAAAAATTAATCAAGTTATTAATTAACCATAATGTTTTCATAAATTAATCAATTTTTACAAACCAAAATAAATTAATAAAAATTTATTTAACACTTTTTTATTAAACTTCAATTTTTTTTATAGGTAAGAACAATCTTCTTCAATTATATTTAAAAATTTTTAATTTTATTAATCCTTAACCAATTTTAAAATAGTTTAATACCAATTGAACCTTTTAGACCTTAAACTTCTTATTTTATTGATTTAACTTCTAGTTAAAATTTTGAAGTATTGATCAGATTTATATAAAAGCCTAATAACAAGAGTTAAGCCACAATTGAATTTTTACAAAGAATGCTTGATCCTTTTAAATATGCCTTAAGAATCTATTTGTAACTTATCTCATCTGAGCCTTAAGACCTCTTTATTAAAGTGAGCTTTTCCTTTTTTTTTAAGTGAGCTTTTAATTGTGATTTAGGTGAGGTCCTTTGAAATTTTAAGTTTATCCTTAATTGTCCTTAAAGTCTTTGAAAGTTTTCCCTTTGTTGTCTTTTAGCTGATCTTGCACTTCCTCCATTGGCATCAACCAAAGTTAAAAGCAAATTCGAGACCAACCTGAAACCTAAAAATTAAAGAAAACACTCAAGCTCAACCTTATACTCAAATTAACTGAAATCAAGCTAATTATCCTCAAGTCAGAGCAAACAAAACTTAAAACATTAATGGTATTCGCATAAATGGAGGATGTTAACACATTAATCACTTAGAAGACAGCAGAACCGTAGAATTTATCCTTCAAATACTTATTAAGGTAATGATTTCACATAAATAGGCTTGACAAATTAAACTCGAGGCTCAAGATTAAAAGGTCAAATACAAATTAATTGAATTTTAGACCAAACTCAAAATTTGAGAAGAACAACCTTCCACTCATTTTTCTGTGAGTAGTAACAGAGTAATGAGAACAGTTTGATATAAACCCAATTTTGAGAGCAACTCAAATTTTATTTCGAGCGACTCGAGCCCCCTTCCTAAGCTGTTTTACTGTCATTTCCTAAAATCTTAAAATTGTAGATAAAAATTTCATTGTTTTGAAAAGTGAAATTAAATAACATAAAGAAACCCGACCCAAGCCTAACGGGGGATTCTTTAGTAACATTGTCTTGGCCAGCGGTAACATTGTCTACTGATAAGAGTGAGTAGGGAGAGAGCTCATAAGTATGGAAACACTACCCAATGACCTTGTTCATTTGTCTTCAACTTTGTCTATGTCTAGTCTACCTTTTAGTGTAAAGCGTGTTTTGTCTAATCGTATAAAACATTTAGTAGAAATTACCCATGTTTCTGTAGAAAATCGTGTTTGTGAGCCTTCTTTACCTTTGTTGAGTCCTTACAGTATCTATTCTTGTGATCGTTCTTAGACAAGAAGTATACGTACTATTTTATCTACATCTAGACCAAAAGTCAGAGAAATAATCTAGAGTTTCAGATTGGAACAATGTGGCCTCAGATATACTACAGCAGAACAATATGTAAAGCTTGAGATACCAAAGGAGCTTATCTCTCTTTGGAGAAAACACATCCATACACATCTGCATATCGGAGCTATACGCCTTGTGAGCTATACGCCTTGTTCTCACACTTCATGGAAGAAAGATAACACCTGTTATAACTAGGATATTTCTTCTAGACACTGCCTACATAATATACCAAAATGCTTTGATTGGTACCTTGCTAACTACTCTCAACAATAGAAATGTCATTCTGACAATAACACCTGATTTCAACATTAGGTTAGATGATCTCACTTTATCTGAACGACTGCAAGTTTAGATCCAGATCACTGGAGCAGATCAAGATCCTGCAGCCATCATGAGAACTTATATTACCAGATGATCTATAGTTTGCAGAATCATGCTTTGGACCTCAATTTTCCAAATTCAACTTCGGATGGTCTTTACATGGTTGTTGATCGTTCCAATGATCAACCTATTATTATTCAGATCCCGAAGCAATTACTAGCAGTGGAGCTTAAAAAGTTGATGCTTATAGAATGGATCACCAGTTACCAGAAGGTATTCCATGCGCCTTGTCAACACTCTTTTCATACAACCACTCCTTCGATTCTAAAGACATTAAAGGATGGAACGGTAAATTCCATCTATGCAAGGCCCAATGAAGATCCATTTGGACCTTCTACATCAGGGCTATTTTCTGATACAACCCTTATTTTCTTATACGGAAGATAAATCTAGCCCTTCTATTCATTATTTCAAATCTAATGGAGATCCGATTTATATAAGCCATCATCGTGGACATTTTGTTTAGGATATTGACCCATCTATGTGCAAACTTAACTATGAAGTCTCTCTCAATCCTGAGTCAGACAGTGATGATGATGATGATTAATATGCTAGATGACGAAGAAAGAAGGAAAAGTATAAAATTTCATGTATGCATTCGCAACAGTATCATCCACATAAGGATGATTCAAATCCAGCTAATTCCAGCAAATCTATTGGTCTATCCATAGAAAGATTCAGACCTAAATATCTTTGTGGGATGCTGAAATCTTCTACTTGTCAGACTAAGCCAACAATTCCTGTCATTGCTCCTACTCCTATACCTTGAATGATGGTTAAGTCATACGAGGAAGATTTTCCTTCTCTACACAGGAGTACAGATGAAATAACTAGGGTTATCTATAGCCCTTATATTCGAGTCACATGAATCACTTCACAAGGAAACTTGTCTCAAATCCTTCTGATGAAGTACTTAACTAGCAGACATTAAATGTAATAATATAAAACAAAGTTCTTTAAAGAATTGATTCCAAGTTTGATAGAATCAATCAACAGACTCATGCTACTTAACATAAAGTTGACGCCGTCTCAAAACAGACCCAACAACTGTATCACTCATACAAAGCTTAGATCTAGCAACTTCATGTTGATCTTCGACATTACATTGCTATGCAATATTTTGGACCTAACTTCGATGTCAAAACTAGAGAACTTAGGAAGATACAAGGAATTATGCAATGTATGGAAGCTGATATGCAATATGCACAGTTTAAGACTGTAAATGACTCATCCTCTCTGGTATTTCCAAATATATAGCCAGTATACACTCCTCTTTTGTATCAAACGTATCAAGAAGAAACTGACTATTGAAAAGTTTTCAAGTTCAATTATCCTTTGATCAAACAACATATCCATCCTCAGGCAGCTCAAGCAAAACCTAAAAAGCCAAAGTCAAAGCCAAAGCCTGAATCAGTTCCTGAGCCATCACCTTCATATACTAAACCTGAACCAGTTAATTAGTGAAGTAAACAGTTACAGATTCATACACCTCCAACTTCTCCACCAAAGTCTCAACCTTCCACCTCTACTAGGAAGGATACAACACTTTTGGCAAATTTCATAGCAACTCTTGTACCTGCACTTGTTGCAGAAGATTCCTTTATTCAATTAGATAAGTCAAAAGCTTGTTCTGAAGCCTCTGTCCCAACAATTGAAGCCCCTGTCCCAACAACTGAAGTCTCTGCAACAATTTATGAGTCATCATCTGAACAGATCTCTAAACCGTCTTCTAATTTCTCAGCCTAGTTAGCTGATCTATCAGACTTAGCTTAAATTCTGATGACTATGCCTGAAGCTACCAAAGCTAAACTAGAAATAAGTGAAGCAGAATCCACAGATATTGAACCTTTCAGACTTTCACCAGCACCACAAGCAGCACCAATTGCACAAACTCAGCCTACTTCAGGACCTCGATGTTCTTTTGACGATCCTCCCCTAAAGAAATAGAGAGATCGCCTGCATGAATTTGGTGCCCGAATAAATCTTCAAATGGCTCGACCAAATAATCCTTTACAAGATATTTTGTCTGAATTTGCCTCTCGTTTTACTGGTACTTTGTAAAAATGGTGGCAAAGTATTGACGACTATCAACAACTTCAGTTTATCCAAGTCACTACAGCCAGAGCTCTTCTTGGAATAATTCATAAGGAATTCATTGGTGACTTTCAACTTATAGATAAGCATATCCGTCAGGTGTATTTTGCAATGAGATGCTGTTCACTTGACAAGCGTGATCTACGGAAGCATTTTTGACATAAGACGGAAAAGTGTTATCTCTTGAATGAATGGAATGATGTTAATCTTCGATATACTTCTATCTCATCACTTCCAGATCAATTGCAAACAAAACTACAAAGGACCATTATTTCTCTACAAAAGGATATGACCAATATATCTCTCAAGGAAATTTACCTGCTGTTATAACCTCTCTTGATAAGCTGTGTGATCAACATGTCTTATTCAAGAATATCGTTAAAGGTGGTCCACTTGTCAAACAGGCTTGCAAGAAGTCTTATCTTTAGATTAAGTGCAAAGACAAGGATAATTGTGATTGTAGCAACAAGAAGAAATCTCATCACAATCATGTCTATCATCGAAGAAAGTTTCGCAGACAAATGGAAGGCTACAAGCTACTAAGAAAAACTTATGTGAGAAAAGATGGAACAAAAAAAATTTGTACGATTCTTCAAGAAGAAGTCCCATTATTCTCAAAAAGTTGATCGATATTTCCTCTATGGACAACTAGGATACTTTGCACGAAATTGTCCTCACAAAAGCAAGAAAGATATCAAGTTATTGAAACACATTCAATAAATTTTGCCTATTCATTCTTAAAATAACTTTGGAGATCATATTAAGGAACAATCTACTGAAGATGAAGACACTAAGTTTGCTATTTCTATTATGAACTCTGAAGATGAATCCTCTGAGGATGATTCTCTATACATACTACAACAAACTTGTATGAAAATAGATCGTACTCTAGTTCAACGACTATATATCCAGATCGAACTCTTCAAACAATACAAATATGAACGACCCATCAGAGCTATTAGATTTATGGATACTGGATCTAGTCGTACAATTATGAAGCCTAACATTTTATCTTTTGAAGCATGGACCTCACATGATGAGTATTTTACAGCTGCAGATAGCAATTCATTCAAGATCGGGCTTATTACAAAGAGAAACATTGGGATATAACTCTTTCCATAGTGTACAGTTTGGACTAAAGTTTTTGGAAGCAATCTACCTGCCCCAGATATTCTCATTGGTATGGATGTCTATAGTAAAGCTTCACCTTTACAGATCTTACCTACAAGCCTCAGGTATCAATCATTTTTCAGTCCCTACACTGAAATAAAAAATGTGTTTGAACATTCTCAAGTTCCTACACCATATACATCACTGAGAGATAAACTGTTAGACTATTGTCTCGAATCACATGCATAGTCTATTCATCCATATCCTCTTTAAAAAAATGCTGACTTTTTTATAAGTCTACATTTAAAAAAAAAATGAGGATATCAATCTTACGAAATTCACACATCTAGGAATGAACAATGATGATATCAAACTCGAACAAGATGAGTGTGCTATCCTTCTGAAGCAAGGACTTATTCAGCCCACAAAATTAGATTGGGCTTGGCAGGCATTCTATGTGAACAAATGTTCAGAGCAAAAGCACGGTAAAAAGAGATTGGTGATTAATTATAAGCCTCCGAATGCATTCCTGTAAGATGACAAATTTCATCTTCCAAAAATAAGTACTCAGGTACTATTTTTTAAAAAAGCAGTTATCTTTTCCAAGTTTGATCTTAAATAAGGATTTTGGCAATTGGGTATAACCGACTGAGCAGTACAAAACTACATTCTGCATTTCCAATGCACAATACCAATGGACTGTTGTGTCATTTGAACTTAAAGTTGCCTCATCACTGTTTCAAAGAACCATGACCAAGATCTATGAGCCTATCCTCAACAGTGTAATCATCTACATTGATGATATTCTCCTGTTCTCAAAGATCTATGAGGAGCATCAGGCCTTACTCCATCAATTCTTGGATCTTACTAAATAGTATGAAATTATGCTTTCAGCCTCTAAAAGAATAATTGATACAATAGAAATTGAATTTCTGGGTATGCATTTCAAAGATGTATTCTACCAACTTGGTCCACATATTACACAATAGTTGTTACACTTTCCTGATGAAAATCTCGCTGTGAAGCAAATACAACAATTCCTTAGAATTGTTAATTACATTCGTGAATTCATACCACACATGGCAGCTTACACTTCATACTTATCCAATTTGCTCAGACAGAATCCATTATGGCCTCCCGATGTTTTTCTTCCTTTTTTTCATTATAAATTTTCCATCCACCATATCAAAGGTTACCACAATACACTTGCTAATTTTCTTTCTCGACCTACCAAACTGATCTTGTTTCTTTCATCCTTTCTGAATCATTTTATTCCTCTTTTTTGATTAATGGAGTTTCCCAAGTTTGCAAAATATAAAAAGATTTTCCTCTTTTGTTTTTTACTCCTCCAACTACTGTTATAGACCTCTTTTCCCTTCTTTATCAAAGTCTGCTTTATTATCTTCATCTTACACTTCTTGAATTTGGTATTTTACCCACTCCTGATTATTTTGATGCTCTTGCTCCCTACAAACTAATGTATTATCTTTACAATACTCTCCATGATACTACCTTATGGCATCTTTGGGCTTTATCTGCCTTACATGCTTGTTCGATCTCTCTGTCACCTCTCTATGTTTATCGCCACCTATCTGATCCTACAAATATCAATTCTCTTTTATGGACTTTTTTAGAATGGTTTCAACCATTATCTAAATGGTGTGTGAACATGTCTCAACTCTTAACTCATTATCGCTTATGGGACACTATTTTAACTGATCATAAAGTTTATGCCATTTATATCATACATCATCCTTATTGCGTGAGTACTTCTGGACATTTGTGTACACACAATCATCTCTAACATTGGCGAACAACCCTTGATTAATCTATAGAATGCATACAGTTAATGGCAGACTTATATTCTTTCTTAGACCAACTCAATCAATCTCTAAACTTGTCTTCATCCCACATCTGTACATCCCTTGGTCCATATTTTGGAGATAATGCTCTTTTTACACCAATTCTTACTCCATCAATTAACCATTGCATATCGATGACTCCCTTTAATGTTATCAATATTCAAGCTGGTGAAGTTCCTTGCCTTATACGTTGACATTCTCCAGTTTCAAGCATACCATCCAATCCTATGAAAAAGCCCACATTTGTTTCTAGCTCAGGACTTTCTACATGGATTGTAATTGATATCAGCCACATTCTTGCACAAATTGACAATGACATGACCTTCACATATGACTCTGATTGTGATCATGACCTCACTTTAGCACTTTAAAGTGGGACTCATCTTTTTAGAATTTTCTTTTAAGTCTTTTGATAAAAAAGAATCTTGTGACCCACAAATTATTATACAAGATTCTTTTTTATTATTATACTGTTTGCTTTTTAGAAAGTTGTTTACTTTTTCAAAGTAGTTTTGTTAAAGATGTGATGATTGTACTTAAAATTGCCTTCTTTTTTAAAGTTGTAATTAGTGTGTCTATTAAGAATTTTACTTTCCTGCCCTTGCTTCGCTTATAAAAGCAAGTTTTCTCCTTCATTATAAGCACGATTAGATTTGAATAAATTTGATTTCAATGAATATTAGTTTGAGTGTTTTCCATTCTCTCTAAGTTCTCCCGCTCCTGAAAGCTAAGTCTTGAGTGATGTTACTATATGTCATTATATAGTGACAAGTATGTTCTACACTCGTCTCTTCTGAGGATATTATGTATCAGAAAATCTAAGACAATCTATGACTGCATAAAACAATTCCGCTGTGAGATTAGAGTTTAATGGGGAAAGAGTGTAGGTACTGTTGAGACTATTGTTTCAAAGGAGAAAATGTGTTATGATAGTGTAAGGTTCCTAAGAGGAAAGCTGACAGTTATGTGCTCGTGGAGAGAAGAATTTTGTGTCTCGGTCATTATACCTAAAACTTACCGATAGTCACAAGATTCCCATGTTGTTCCACAATAGTCTACCAGAAATTGCAGTAGCCTACAATTCGACTTTGGTTAGTTGATGGTCTGCTCAAAGGTGGTGTTTTAGCTAGTTGCTTGTTGTACTTTTCCTGCGTGCCCTTCGGGATCTCGGTTGTTTCATCTATACTCCTGTGTAGAGAAAGAAAATCTTCCTCGTATGGCTTAACCATCATACAAGGTATAGGAGTAGGAGCACTGATAGGAATTGTTGGCTTAGTCTGATAAGTTGAAGATTTCAACATCTCACGAAGAGATCTAGGTCTAAATCTTTCTATGGGTAGATCAATAGATTTGCTGGAATCATCTGGATTTGAATCTGAATCATCTTTGTGTGGATGATACTGTTGCAAAGGAATACATCGAGTTTTAGACTTTTTCTTCCTCCTTCGTCTTTTAACATATCGCTCATCATCATCATTACTGTCTAAATCAGGATTGAGAGAGACTTCACAATTAAGTTCGCACATTGATGGGTCAATATCCTATACAAAATGTCCACAATGATGACTTACATAGACCGAATCTCCATTAGATTTGAAGTAATAAATAGGAAGGCTAGATTTACCTTCCGTATGAAAAAATACGAGTTGTATCAAAAAAATAGCCTCTGATGTAGAAGGTACAGATAGATCTTCACTGGACTTTGCATATGTGGACTTTACCGTTCCATCCTTTAATATCTTCATAATCGGAGGAATGGTTGTATGAAAAGAGTGTCAATGAGGTGCATGGAACACCTTCTAGTAATTGGTGATCCATTCAGTAGACATTAACTTTTCAAGCTCCACTACTGGTAATTGTTTCGGGATCTAGATAATAGTAATTTGATCATTAGAACGATTAGTAACCATGCAAAGAGCATCTGAAGTTGAATTTGGAAAGTTGAGGTCCAAAGCATGATTCTGCAAATGATAGATCATCTAGTGATGTAAGGTAGCCAATATAACTGTAGGATCTTGATCTGCTTCAGTGATCTGGATCTAAACTTGCAGTGGTTTAGATAAAGTGGGATCATCTAACTTGATGTTGAAATCAGATGTTATTGTCAGAATGACACTTTCATTGTTGAGAGTAGTCAGCAAAGTACCAATTAAAGTATTTTGGTACGTTGTATAGGTAGTGTCTAGAAGAGATATCCTGGCTGTAGCAGATATTCCCTTTCTTCCATAAAATGTGAGAACAAGGCGTATAGCTCCGACATGCAAATGTGTATGATTGTGTTCTCTCCAAAGAGAGATCAATTCCTTTGGTATCTTAAGCTTTACATATTGTTCTGTTGTAGTAGGTCTGAGACCACACTGTTCCAATATGAAACTCTGAATTATTTATCTGACTTTTGATCTAGATGTAGACAAAATGGTATGTATACTTCTTGTCCAAGAACAATAACAATAATAGATATTGTAAGGACTCAACAAAGGTAAAGAAGACTCGCAAACATAATTTTGACAGGAACATAGGTAATTTCTACTAAAATTTTTATACGATTAGACAAAACACGCTTTACACAAAAAATTAGACTAATATAGACAAAGTTGAAAACAAATGAATAGGGTTATTGGATAGTGTTTCCATATTTATCGGCTCTCTCCTTACGCACTCTTATCAAGAGACAATATTACCACCGACCAAGACCTCAACACCAAGACCCCGAAAGGCACACAGAGAAAGTACGACAACCACCTAGCTAAAACAACACCTTTGAGCAGATCATCGACTAATCAAAGTCAAATTGTAAGCTACTACAGTGTCTGGTAGACTATTGTGGATGAACATGGGAACCTTGTGACTATCGGTAAGTTCCAGGTATAATGGCCGAGACACAAAACCCTTCTCTCCACGGGCACACAACTCTCAGCTTTCTTCGTAGGAACCTTACACTCTCACAACACCTTTGCTCCTTTGAAACAATAATCTCAACAGTATCTACACTCT
>JANQBM010000007.1:26553723-26567702 GCA_025594535.1 Erythroxylum domingense | reverse complement strand
TTCCCTGTTAAACTCTAATCTCATAGCAGAATTGATTTATGCAGTCATAGACTGTCTTAAACTTTCTGATACATAAGATCCTTAGAAGAGGCAAGTGTAGAGCATACTTGTCTCTGTATAGTGATATATAGTAACATCACTCAAGACTTAAGCTTTCAGGAGAGAGAGAACTCAAAGAGAATGAAAAAGTACTTAAACTAATATTCATTGAAATCAAACTTCTTCAAATCTAATCGTCCAATCTAGTCGTGCTTATAATGAAGGAGAAACCTTACTTTTATAGGCGAAGCAAAGGCAGGAAAGTAAAACTCGCAAGAGACACACTGATTACAACTTTAAAAAAGAAAGCAACTTTAAGTACAATCATCACACCTTTAACAAAGTTATTTTTAAAAAGTAAACAACTTTTTAAAAAGCAAACAGTATGATAATAAGAAGGAATCTTGTTTAGTACTTTGTGGACCACAATTCTCTTTCATTAAAAGACTCAAAAGTAAATTCTAAAAAGACGAGTCCCACTTTAAAGTGCTAAAATGAGGTCATGATTATAATCAGAATCATCTATGAAGGTCATGTCTTTGTCAATTTGCTAAAAAATGTGGCTGATATCAGTTGCAATCCATGTAAAAAATCCTAGGCTAGAAACAGAAATGGGCTCTTAAATATGGTTAGATAGTGTGCTTAAAACTGTAGAATATCGATATGTAGGGCAAGGAACTTCACCGACTCGAATGTTGATAATACTAGAGGGAGTCACCGATGTCTAATGATCAAACGATGGAGTAAGAATTGGTGCAAGAAGAGCATATCTCCAAAATATAGACCAAGGAATATACAGATGTTGGATAGAGACAAGCTTGGAGATTGACTTGGTTTAAGAAAGAATGTAAGTCTGTCATTAACTGTGTGCATTCTGTAGACCAATCAAGGGTTGTTCACCAATGTTGGAGATGATTAAGTGAACGCAAATGTTCAGAAGCACTCATGCAATAGGGACAGTATATGATATAAATGACATAAAATTTATGATCAGTTAAAGCAGTGTCCTATAAGCGATAATGAGTTAAGAGTTGAAATATGTCTACACGCCATTTAGATATTGAAACATGTCCACACGCCATTTAGATAATGGTTGAAACCATTCTAAAAAAGTCCATAAAAGAGAATTAACAATTGTAAAATCAGATAGGTGGCGATAAACATGGAGGAGTGACAAAGAGATAAAACAAGCATATAAGGTAGATAAAGCCCAAAGATGTTATAAGGTAATATTGTGGAGAGTATCATAAAGATGATACATTAATTTGTAGGAAGTAAGAGCATCAAAATAATTGGGAGTGAGTAAAATATCAAATTTGAGAAGTATAAGATGAAGATAATAAAACAGAATTTGATGAAGAAAAAGAAAGAGGTTTGCAACAGTGGTTAAAGGAGTAGAAAACAAATGAGGAAAATATTTTTTATATTTTGCAAACTTGGGAAACTCTATTAGCCAAAAAAGAGGAATAAAATGATTCAGAGAGGATAAAAAAACAAGATCAGTTTGCTATGTCGAAAAAGAAATCAACAAGTGTATTATAGTGACATTTGATATGGCAGATAAGAATTTATAGCGAGAAAATCATTCCTACCAACGAAGCAATTGCCTGTTGGAAAGATGTTTCTTGAGTTGATCAAGAATCTTAAGGAAGTGTTATCCATTTCAATGACAAAGTGATAAAGTGTGAGGTGGAAAACAAAGTTTTCAATACCTCTTTTAACAACTAAGATTTCTTTGTAACTAATGTGGTAGTGACATTCAAATGTTTGAAATTGTTCACTTGCATGACCACAATAAAGACAATTGCCATTAACTTCTTTTAGTAGCACAACACCCCAATAATTGTCACTAGCACCTGTCTGTAAAATATATTGTCCCATGCCACAAATTTTTAAAGATAGAGGATCTTGACAGATGTGTTTTAAATGTTGGACAACTTTTATTTGTTCAAAATGCCAAAGTGGTGGATTCCTTTTTGGTAACTTACACAAGCTTGAAGTGTAAGCTGCCACATGTGATATGAACTTACGGATGTAATTAACAATCTTGAGAAATTGTTGTATTTACTTCACAGTGAGATTTTCATTAAAAAAGTGTAACATCTCTTGTGTAATATGTGAACCAAATTGGTAAAATCCCTCTTTGAAATGCATACTCAAAAATTTAATTTCTATCATACCAATAATGTTTTTAGAGGTTGAAAGCATAATTCCATACTGTTTAGTAATATCCAAGAATTATTGGAATAAGACCTAATATTTCTCATGGGTCTTTGAGAACACATCAATATAGATGATTGCAATGTTGAGAATAAGCTCGTAAATCTTAATCATGATTCTTTAAAACAGTGTGGGCCAATTTTAAGCCTAAATAACATAAAAAGTTCATTTGATATTGTACATTAGAAATGTAAAATACAATTTTATATCGCTTAATTGGGTGAACACTCTTTGCCAAAATCCTACTTCAATATGGAACTTAAAAAAGATAACTTCTTTTAAAAATAATATTTGAGTACTTAATTTTGAAAACTTATAATCAATCAATAACATCAAACCTTGCCCAATGTCAAATTGAAGAGCATCAAGTGCGAATTACACTTTTTTAAAAAGCCATTATTTGATATAAACCGGTACTCGGTCTTTGATGCGCGGGTCTGATTATGATACTGTTTCGTTTCCTTTTTGGGAATGATGATAGTCACAAATTTCCCTAATGTTTGGTTGATAAGAAAGTGCGTGGGAAAAAAGTTTTAGGGTCCTAAGCAATTTCAGATGTTTCATCCCTTTGTTTAAACTCGGCAGGGAGCTAATCAATTTCAGATGTTTCATCCCTTTGTCTAAACTCGGGAGGGAGTTTTCTGGGTTTGAATGAGTCACTGCTAACTGAGGTGACCAAATCGAGGACGATGAGGTATTCAATTATTTCGAAGATTTGGACACAGGTGAAGAAAGGACGGGTTTTCATCCCAAAAAATCAGATCTAAAGGTGAATGAGCCTACGAAAGACCTCCGGTTATCCAATTCATTCCCAGTTTCGGCAGCAGACTCGAACCGATCGTTTGGAGTGAAGGCCAATATGGGGTGATCAACTGAAAAGTGAAAAACTATTAATATTTATATGATGAGAAACACAGGTTTTGATTCGATTCTGATTAAGTTAAACATTAAACAGGTTCTGAAAATCAAATCCATGACTAGAGTTTTTATGTATGTGTTTGTTCGTCTATTTAACATAGGGAAGGTCTATTGAATCTTCTGGAAGATCCCAGTTATCCTCTTCTTCATCATCAATTTGTTTCCTTCTAAGATCCTTTTTGATCTGGATTCTTGGTTTTGGGCGTCTGACGTTTGAGATTAAGAAAAAAAAACACAAATTCATTTGATAACCAAAGAACTCGAACTAGAACTCGAATCCACTAAAAACTCAAAGAGTAGAGAGGCAAAAGAAGAATAATAAGTAAAGTAAACGAACCTTTTGCGATTCCTTCTGGCAGCGTCTCTAGTTTTTCTCTTCTTCTTGTCCTGAGAGTTCTCGAAGAATCTTCTCCTTTTCGACTCCTGTACAATCCCTGCCCTTAAAACAGATCTTCTGAACCGATTCACAACACTGTCCTCGGGTTCGTTCTCATCCACTTTGATCTGCACGTTGAAGTAGCCGGATTTGAAGTAAAAGATGTTAGAATACGCCATCGAAGGGCACACTGCGCTTGCTACTAGATAGTTATCATCGATAGACGGTGGTGTTATGGTGGCCACTAGTGGTGTCAAAGTGGAGTTGGAGGGCGTATTTTTTGAGAACTGAAGGTTATGAGGCCGGAAGGACTGGTGAGCGCGAGGCGGTTGCGGCGGCGAGATGCAGAGGGAGGAGGTGAAGAAATTGGAGAGGGAGTGAACGGCCATGAGACGCGCTGAATATTGTCACTCCCTACTCTAGCTCCTTTCTTTCTACAGATTGGTCCCACACAGAAAGTGCCACGTCATCACGCAGGTATTGACCACGTGGCACTTTCTTCCCGCAGATTCCTGTAATAGGTTGAGTCTGACCGTTCATCTTAGGGGCTTATTCGTGATAGTAGAGGTGCTTGGCGTGGAGGTTTTGTAAAGAATATTGGTTGGAGCTTCTTCGTATCTGCTGAACTCTGGGAAATTTTTTCCAGTCTCATACTTAGCTTGAAATTTTGACTATCGTCGAGTTGAATTAGAAGTAGATTCTCTAGTACTGATTAATCTCCTGTTCTCCTCTACGAAACGGACAATGTCTTCCAATTCTCTAATTATAGGTATCAACAACTGTTTACTCAAAAGTGGATAGTTTTATCTCGTCATACTGATAGGAAGGCATATCAGTGTACCGACTGACTCGTCAATGTTACTGTCTATTTTGAATCGGAGATTACTATTATTAATATAGCACCTTTAAGATGCCTCTCTATCTTTCTAACGGATATGTTTGGAGTTAACTTCCCTAAATTAATTATGTAATTTGTTTCGTTTATTTTTTTCCTTGTATTCAAAAAAAAAACAAATTTTTCATTGCAAAATGAAACATTCAACTTCGGGCAGGCCGAGCTGAGGTTGGACAGTCCAACCCGAGCCAAGCTCGGTCAAAAATCTAAACCAACTTCAGCCTGATCCGTTTATTTCAGGCCACCAAACTCAGCTGTAATCCCTAGGCTGAAACTTGTTGGATTAACCTTAATTTCAAGCAATTGAAATTGAATTTAAACATGGTTGATTGAGTTCAGGTTTTAGTTCAGGTTTGATTGAGTTTTTTCTCAAGCTCGAACCTATGAATAAATTTTGGACTCAGAGCCGGATATCAATATAGCTCGTTATCATTCCGAATTGCAATTGAATTGGTTAGTTCAAGAAGAGGGACCTATACTGACTTTCCTGGAAACTGTACAAAACAGAAATGAATGCATAGCACGAGAATAATTTAGTATTTAGCACTTGAATGTGGAATTTTAATTGTCCCCTTTATGATATCAGAAGGAAGAAGATCAACACTCTTGGCCTTGAATGCAGTTTTTGCAGACTCTAGAGCTCTGGAAGCTTGTAAGGCCATCTCAGCATGAAGTTGGAGACATGTTAAAGCCATCTGACAGAAGAAACGTTACTTTCAGAAAATTCGAAGAAATAAAAAAGATGTTCTAGTGTGCCTCGATGTTTAAATTTCCAACATCGTAGCCAAAGTCGACATTTTGATATATAGCAATCCGTAAGTACTCATAAAAGTACTCAACAATGTGAAAGTACTACGTTGCTAAAGATAAATGATGGAAGCATGACTTTCTCACTTACAGTGTAGCACTCTCTATCTACATCTGACTCAGCTATATCAAGTGCCCATGTGCGAATCCATTCGAGTCCTTTGGAAACTTCAAGGTTTCCTTCTGCCACGGCTGAAGCAACAAAAGATGGATGAAGAGATATCAATACGCATGAGGCTGCAAAAAGGACGGCTCTTCTAACATATGCTTCCTTGTGATGGCATATCTCCCTGCAAAAATTCACCACGGCTATGTTATACAGCTGATCTTTTTTCTAAACAACTAAGCAACCACATGAAAGAAATGCCAAGGTAAACCATGGCCTCTGGTTGGGGAAAACTAATAACCAACAAGCATTCCACACATCCTGATCAGGATTTTGCACCACCTCAACATATCATTTGGGTCTGCATTACAAAAAGAATTGTAGCAAATTGTTGTCAAATATACCTGGATCTTAGCATATCAAGAAGAAGAGGAGCCAATGCAGACGCCTCAGGATGCATAGAAGTACATTTAATACAAACCCCAAGCATATAGATGAGTTTCCCCAGGACAATAAAATCCCTATCAAGCAAGTCAACACCGTGCCTTTTCTTATCAAAACCCTCCATGGCAGGAAGCATAAACGCTGCCGCGTAAACAGGAAACTTGTTGTGGGACCAATCAAATTGATTTTCTAGAACACTAGTTGATCTGAGGCTCCATCGACGTGTCTTCCCTGTTTTTATCTGACTGGATTTTGGTGGAAGTTCTCTCTCATAACGGTTAGAATATTTGAGCAAACTACCCACTTCAGAGACTTCTTTCCAGGGACTAGCACCAGGAGGTCCATGGTAACTAGGCAAGAACCAGGGTTGAGTCTCTGATATAGTTGATATGAAGGCTCTTGATTGATGTCTAGGTTTCATAGCCCTAGCCTCAGCAAGCTCCTGAGCTGCTTCAGTCATTACATCTAGGATCATTATACGTTGGCTGATGTCTACATTTGGTGAATATAACATTTTGTTTAGAGTGTCAACTGATTTGAAAGGACAAGTGACAAGTAATGCTATCAGAGCTCGTTGTCTTTTTTCTTCAGCTGAGTCTTCTTCACCTTCTACTGTCACATCAGAACATCGAACTTGTACTAGAATTCTAGTAAGGTCAGCTGCTATGTGTGTGAGTTCATCAGGTGCTGCTCGCACAAGCTTTTCGACAACGTCAAGTGCCCTCTCTACCTGCAAAAAATATCATGAATAACAAATTAGTTAAGAGAATTTTCTGTTGCCAATTTGAAGAAATTAATAATATTCTTGGAAGAAAAAATCTTGATGTTCTTGTAATCAAATTTGGAGCACTCTGTGACAAATAGAGCAAGAAATTCTAGCTACCCTTATATAGATCAAGTATAATCATATCCAAATCTGACCAAATCTGAAAACTTGCATGAAAATTGAATTTTGCAGTTGGAGTAACTGCTATAATTGACAGATAAAATGAATTGCCTTACCCCATCTGCATCATCAGATTTTCTTAGGGCCTTAACTACATCAACCAACTGTGTAATATTCTTTTTGAGATCGGTATCATCATCTCTCAAGTCATATGGCTGTAGAGATGAATCACTGGAGGACTCAGAAGTCTGACTCACATCATCATCCTCATCACTATCAGATATTGATTCATAATTCAGTGTAGCGGGATCGATAATCTCATCTGGATCAACCAACTTAAATTCAGATGATCGCTTGCTTTGACCTTTTGAATTTTTGCACATCCTGTCATTGATTGTGCAGCTCAGGTTGCTTTCAGGCTCAGAATTTGCCACCTTTTTAGTCTCACTATTATTAGGGGTAGCTAAAGAGAGAGTTCCCTTGGGAGGTTTAATCAATCCCAACTCCCAGTCAATGGTCTCACCGGCACCACTATCATCAAGGTAGAGAGGATTGCTGGGGTCAATGACTTTAGAGAACACCAAAGCAATGTTGCTAGCCATTTTCCGTACTACATGAGTAGGACTCTCCAGCCTAGCTGTCAGCAATAAAGACTAGTCATAAGAAAAGTACAAAACCCAATCATACAGAAATATCTTGCAGAGCAAAGGAAAAAGAGTATACAGCTAACTCCTTGAAGAATCGAGTGCATCACATCCTTGGATACATCTAATTCCTCTTTAGACATCTTTTCCATGCAAAGACCAATAGCAGCAGTAACATCTGTATTTCAGATTAAGAGACAACCGGATTGAATGAAGTAACTTGTATTAAGAGACCAGTCCCATATGGCGGGAGGAAAAGGGGTAAGGAGGAAAGTTTTGAAAGAATGGAAGTCTTCATAGATAGGCTACCATTTCTATACTTGTTGTCCAGAGATTATTAGCATTGATATTGTTATAATTACACCTATAATCTCTCCTATAATTGAGAGATTTCATAGAGTTAATAGCTAGATTACTTCCTAAATAGTCCTAGGAATTTTGTACATAAACCCTTGTTCCTATTTACACAATAGTATGTAATAAAAATTATCTTCAACTTTCAACAATACTGTCTTACAATCCTCTGAACCTAGTCTTATTTCTTTCTATCACTTAAAAATAATATAAAAGCAAACTTCAAATCATTCGACATATTTTAGGGGAAAAAAGAAAAAGCAGAATGTCATGTCTCAGACATAGTTTTTCCCTTAATGCAACACGAAGAGTCTTCAGACCTTTCACAATCTCTATTACATTGTTAGTTACCTACCATATAAGGAAATAAAATGGTGAGAAAGGATACAAGTTTGCTGCTCCAATGGTGTTGATTGCACAAATTCCTTTTTAGACCACACAGTGACAAGATGCTGCACTCTGTGTGAGAGATGATGGACTTCACGACCTTTAGTGAGTGAGTTGTCAACAGGTGGACATTCAAGAACAGAAAACTGAATGATCCATCGAAGGCAGCAAATAGGAAATACCTTCCAGAGTAAAAATTTGTCAACAAACAAAGACCTGCAATAAGCGAATGGGTGTCTGGTGTTAGGGGCATCAATAGTGCAAGAAGAAATAATAAGCATCCTAAAATACAATTAAAAAATTAGTACATGAAGATAATCAAAAAGCATAATATAGGTCATGATTCTAATGCCAAATGACTCTAAGAATCACAAGGAATGAGCTAAACCAGGATGAACTTGGGAGCACAATTTTTTTTGAGAAAAACTTGGAAGCGCAATATTAAAAGCATCAAATTTAAAAATTTCATCTATGACAATCCTGCTCGGATGAACATAAAGTTTAAAGCCCTGGCAGTAAACTATCATTTTGCATTAGGTTGAATGTATGATGTCTACTGACCTCACTGATGGCTGAACTTCAATAATCCGATTAAATAATATCCAAAGGGTCCAGTATGCTTCAACATCAGGTACATTTTCATTTGCCAAATAATGTAAAAGCTGTTCAGACATTCTTTCAATTGCATGGGAGTCTTTAATTGCTTCCATTATCTTTGACCAAAATTGATATTCAGAGTTTGACTTATATTTGTCTACAATATCTGAATCAGAACTTGACGAGATGAAGCTTTGCACATGTAAGAGAACCTGAGGGATCATTTCACATAGCAGCACATCTGTAAACAAGATTAATATCAGTTAAAGACCAAAGCTACATAGTTGCTCCATCACTAGAAGATTTCTGACCACATACAAATATATGAGATTAAGTTCATGGACATCAGAAAGCTTTTTTTAATTGAGAATAGATAACTAAGATTTGGTTCTGATAATTAGGTAATGTTCATCAGTATTGATGACAGATTTTGTTTAAATAATCAAATTTTTTTGGTTCCTCTGAACTAATTTAATATGCCAAAATCAATATTCAAAATTATTAATATAAAGCTTAAGTCAATGGGTTCCCAATGGAAACAAGATTTGTAAGAGATAGTTACCGATCAAATATTTCAATTACCTGAAGACCCACGCCGACAAATGCGTGCAAATACTTCTCCTATAAATAAAAATCTTCCATCCATGCCATTCTTATTGTACATTGCTTCTTTATTTAAAATATTGTTATCTGTTTCCTTTGCTCCACGGAGAAGTTGACTTGATATCTGTTTGAAGAACAAACTATGTCTCCATTAAGGAAAGATTACAACTTTTACGCAGATCCACAGAAAAACTTGTTTACTCAAATGGACAATAACCACAAAAACAATGTCAGGATTGCAAAAAGAAAAGCATAAACAAAAGAAAAATAATGAATGAAAATAAGGATACTGAGCAGAAAGAGAAGAAGGGCCTTTTGGCCGTGCTTTATCAGGAACTGATGTGACAATTTGTGCCGCCCTAGATATAAGTGAAAGTGGTGCAGTTATACGCTCTTCAAACTTCTGAGAGTTGCCAAAATATCTTGCCATTTGATGCACCCCCTCATTGTCAAGCAAGCAAACTATAAGTAACCTGTCATAAATGCAAAGGATGTTAATAACTAGAAAGGAAGTTTTTACATGCTGTCTGCCTGTCTCTAAACCATTAGGATTTTTTATGGGGCCACTAAATATAATTCTTTAGGATCAGGGCTTTACAAGCCAGCAAAATTCACACTGTTATCCTAAGTATACAAGGCACTCAGAATAAGCGCAATGGAAGAGAAATAATTCCGACAATCAAAAACAATTCTTGCACCAGAGAACAAAAAGGCAACCATGAAGACTGACCATTGACATCTCTTTCAAAATGTAAGAGGATTCTGAAACATACTCTAGGACAGAACAGCCAATGCTAATGTGAAAATAGAATGAAACATAGCTGGAGACGAGATTTTCTAAATTTTAGTTTGAGCTAATGAATTCAGTAAGTTCTCTTACTAGCATTACATTTAAGTCTCCATCATTTACCGACTCGAACTTTGTCAATATCAATATGTTTGCTACACAGAAACTATCATGAAGTAAAAACATAGCTGGAGACGAGATTTTCTAAATGTTAGTTTGAGCTGACTAGTATTACATTTAAGTCTCCATCATTTACTGACTCGAACTTTGTCAATATCAATATGTTTGCTACACAGAAACTATCATGAAGTAAATATCTCTATGCTAACAACTTTCACTAGGGCACCATGATCACCAAGCACTAAAAGTCAAATAGAAAGTTGCATGTTAATTTTCTGCTTGCAACTCAAAATCGCAATGTAATAGGTTAAATGACCAAAAACATGCTCAAATGGGACTAAAACAAATGAATACATTCTTTAGGTCTACTTTTAGGATATGGACAAAGAAGCTACAATTCTAAAACTTCTTCAACTACCTTTCAGTATTTGCAAAGATAGCATTAACATCAAAAGCATCACTTCCATGGTGTTGTAGGCATGGAACTAAAGCCTGAGCAACCTCTGTGGCAGGACCGTTAATAAAGAATGCATCATATATATGTTTTTTTGCTGAAATTGGGAAACAGGACAACCAATTGGAAGCAACATCTGCAAGCAGAGAGATATATATGATAAATATTTATGACCATACAACAAGAATATCACCATTGCATTAGGGGCCAAGATGGAGTTGAATATAATAATGCACCTAAAAGCATATGAAATATGCCACACTTCTATTAAAGCAGCAGAACAACAAATCTGAAGCAAGCTTTAAGATATCATTATGACCTAAAGTACTTAAAAAAGATCGTATAGGTTCATTCACTCTAATTCATGAATGAAGAAACTGACTATTGTCGCTTCTTGGCCGTTTTAGACCACACAATTTTCCACATCTATATTCCATTTGGCAGTCCAATCCATTCCAGTTCCAGTTAAATTGCACCGGAACAATAATAAAGCATGTAATATATTCAGAGCTCAACAATAAGATAACCAAAATCAATTTATTTACCAAGTAACAAAACCCGAGCTAAAGTGGGAAAGGCAGCTCCTTGATAGAATGCTAACCACCAATTTTCCCTCTCGTCTTCTGAAGGGACCTTAGCACCAAGGACCTACACAAACCAGAATACTAATTCGCTTGCAGATTGATTGAAATAACTAAAAAAGGAAAAATAAAAAAAACGAACTAAAAAGTTGAAAACTTTTGCCATTTTAAGTTGGACCTGATCTCTGTGGCGCTCATCCAGACTACCTACAAGTCCATAAAATCGATACACGATAAGTTCACAAACAAAGAACTCTCGAAACTTTGAATGATTGCTTGAGAACTGAGAGAGACCTGAAACAAGCAAAGAGTCCAGAGGAAAAAGAAGGACCGCGAGAGAGTGAAGTGCGCAAATGACTTGGTCTACGTACTTGGCGGTTTTAATGATTGAGATCACCTCTCCAACCTTCTCAGGGACTCTGGTCTCTAGTTCTCTCCTTCTCTTCACATCGCTCTCCATTATTGACGCTTGAGAAAGAAAGAAGGAGGAAACAGTTAAATGGATACCTTTGCATCGAATACGACAACGTTTCCATTTGTATAGGAAATCAAATGGCGTCGTTTCGATCAGTATTCCTAACGACGTCGTAATAATCGATTATAGACTAACTATAAATATACACTCTTCTTCCTCTTTACGGCGTCGCCGTCGTGTTTAAACGCAACAGTAGTTGTAGGGTCGGAGTCCAAAAGGCAGCCACGACCGGCTTAGGGTCGGTACCAAGCCCATGGCCTAAGCGAAGAAGAAGCTCGGTTCTGACCATAGCCGAAATCGTGAACTCAATGGTGGAGCTTTCGGGAAACAAAACAAACGGAAACGGTTGACCTCAACGCCTTCAAATCCGCTGCTTGCCGGAAGTACGGCCTCACGCGAGCCCCCAAGCTTGTTGAGATGATAGCAGCTCTTCCCGATTCCGACCAAGACTCGCTCCTCCCCAAACTCTGCTCCAAACCGGTAAGCCCTGCCTCCGGCATCGCCGTCGTCGCTTTCATATCGAAGCCGCTTCGCTGCCCTCATATTGCTGCGCCAGGAAACTTATGTGTTTATTGTCTTGGTGGTCCGGAGTCGGATTTCGACTAAAGTACGCAGTCGTATACTGGCTATGAGCCTACTAGCATGCGCGATTAGAGGTAGGTAGGGTTTTGTATTGTGGTGAACTAAATGTTAAATTTTGAAACTTTTTGCTTATCGTTAGTCTTCCTTTTTGACTCAGATATAATCCATATGTTCAGGCGAGAAACAGTATTGATCAGCTTAAGCGATTGGGCCAGAGTGTTGATACGGTTGCATTCATTTACTGGCAGTTTAAAGTAAAAGGATTTGTGAAACATCTTAAACATTCTCATTGCGTGGCTGTGTGGTTTCAAGTTGAGTTCATATTAATGGGCGGTACTTTCATCTCGTTGTCATCAGATTACCGTGATTACTTTGTAAGGAATCTTCATGATGCTTTATCAGGCCACGCTTCTGCTAATGTTGAAGAGGCAGTTGCCTACTCTGAGCACAATGCAGTGAAGTGCATTGGAATGACTATTGAAACGTGCGTATTTGTATGACTTGCATGGAAAGAGAAATCATAAATTTCTGATTTGGGATAAGTGATTTTGTAACTTCATTTGTATACAAATGCAATGCTCCATTCGGAAGTTCATAAATTGCTTTTTTCTAGTGAGGAACTTGTGCTTATTGTTTGTATGCGCAAATTCTTTGCTTTTGAAATGTGAGCTTGCCTTAGGGCTGACAAATGATGTTTACGTTTCATGATTTATCAGGAGGTCGGATTATTATCTTGGACCTCATTTGTGCCAAATGTTTTCTTATGATTGTACATGATTGGAGATCGAATTTCAAAGCATTTATGAGGACGTTGCTTGTTACACTAACAGAGGGAATATGGTAGCTGCTGTTGCTTTTGCTGATTGTTTTTGCTTGGCAAAAGATGCTGGCTTCAAGGTTGCTAATTATGTGAACAACTAATGATGGAAGAAGTTTGTTTTCCTTTGTGGTTTGATTTCGGGTAGGGGTGGGAGGATCAAGTATACGTGTACCTGAAATGTAGCTAACATACTTGTGTTTAAGACATTTCAAGTGCATAAGGATTCCAGCCTTTTGGACAACTGTGAATCCGCTGAAGTTGGTGAGCAGGAAATTGGCAATAGTTATTCTTTGTGTGCTTCTTGTTCTCATTTAAAAATCTATAATATTTGATTCTCATCAGCCTTGCTCTGAACAGTTAATAGCTTTACAATAAGTAGTTCAGGCATCTCATGCCTTTTACCAATAGTATAGTGCTCTGCTTCTTCATCCCTTTTTTTGTTCTGTTAAATCTGTTGTAAATATTTTGCTGTAGGTTGTTGCTAAAATGATGCCTGATCTTCCCAATGTTGGGTTGAGAGGGACCTGGAAAAGTTTCAAAGAGTTCTTTGAGAGCCCATTTGGAGCAGATGGACTAAAAATGTTTCCTACTCTTGTAATTCGTGGAACTGGGCTTTGTGAGCTATGGAAGACTTGGCAGGTATGTAGTTGTTATCACTCACTTCTTAGTATTCTGCATCCCTCTTTTGATCTGCTGTAAATAAAACATCCAAGAATGGTTAATAATCTGTCAAAACGGTAGCAATTTAGGTTCTTATTTGGATAACTAGCAGAGTATTACTGCACTATGCGCAGTAATAATGCCCAATTAATTTAGTGAGTTATAATGTAAGGAAAGAATAGTTATGGAATAATAGAAATTTTGAATATGGTAGGCAAATTTTA
>JANQBM010000007.1:26498924-26542054 GCA_025594535.1 Erythroxylum domingense | reverse complement strand
TACCACTTTCTTTCAATCTTTTGGACAATTGAAGAACACTTAGTCTTGATCAAGCTCTCTTTAATTCATGCTCCAAAACCCATCAAAAATTAGCTGCACCCTCTTTCTTCTCTCCTTGGCTAAAACTTAACTCTTTCTTCTCTTCTTTTTCTTCTTTTGTTTCACTCTCACGTATATGTTGAAAAAAGGAAGTAATTGGTCTTACTTTACTCCTTTAATATCTTTTAGTGCATTACATATGACATCTTCTAATTGGTTTTTTTCTAATGACTCGTCACTATTCAATTAATCATGCTTAACCCTCAAGAAAGCTTATAATTGGTCTTTAGGTGTGATTCACTAATCCTCTTACACCATTTTATACAAAAAGACCAAATTGCCCTTTAATAACATGTAAAAAGACTAAATTGTCCTTTATTGAATTTAATTCATTAATTAACTGAATTAAATTTGGAAAATATTCCATAATCGTCTTATTTTTAAATTGACCATGAAATACTCTAATTGGGGTCAATTCTTATTGATTGGATGCTTAAAAAGTTTTCGAATGGGTTTAAAATAATCAATAATATTTATTTTCCAAAAAGGGCATTTTAGTCCAATAATTTTGGATTACTCAAATTATATTCAAACAATTTTTTTTTGACCTGTTTCAATTCGTAGGAACTCCAATCCATATTTCTGAGCTTTTCATTGTATTTTGTAATTATTCGATAATTTGTTGGCTGCTTAGAAGAATTTTCAGATTAAATCTGGAAATCACTGAATGTCACCAAAATCATCCGAATTTCATTTAAATGAGTCACTTAAATGTCCAAAGCACATTTCGGGGATTTTAAAGCTTGTTCAAACTTATTCCGTAGCTTTTCGAATTTTTCATAAATTTTTTATGAAATTTTTGGTCGAGTCCAGAACCATCTCTAGTTTATCCGTGATCTCTGTTATAACCTTAATAATACATTTAAATGCTTAACTTACTCTAGAATACCATAAATAGAGTATCCTCTATAAAATGCATGTACAATGAATTACATGCAATAAAGGACAATTTGGTCTTTTATATGTCATTAAAGGGCAATTTGATCTTTTTGTATAAAATGGTGCAAATGGATTAGTGAGTCACACTTAATGACTGATTATAAGCTTTCTTAACAGTTAAGCATGATTCATTGAATGATGATGAGTTATTAAAAAATGGATGTCATATGTAATGCACTAAAGGATATTAAAGGAGTAAAGTAAGACCGATTGTTTCCTTGTTTCAGCATATATGTGAGACTGAAACAAAAGAAGAAAAAGAAGAGACGAAAGAGCAAAGTTTCGAACAAGGAGAGAAGAAGGAGGGTACAACTGATTTTTAATAGGTTTTGGAGCATGAATTGAAGAGAGCTTGATCAAGACTAAGTGTTCTTCAATTGTCCAAAAGATTGAAAGGAAGTGGTAAGTTTTCTAACCTGTTATGGGTAAGCATTTAACCTGTTACGAGTAAGCGATGTATAGCTAGCTCCGTAAATAGTGTTTAACCAGTCAATGTAGAACCAACTTGACTTGTTACAGGTAAACAATGCAGAGCTAACTCTGTAACTACCGGTTCATAACAATGAACCAGTTGTGAGTAAGCGATGCAGAACCAGCTCTGGTACTTTATGCTTAGTGCACCGTATGGTAAAGGAACTAGTGGTTGGCTATGTTGAGTAAGAAAATTTATGACAGTAATAATGCCGCCATTATTTATTTTAAAAGTGATTTGATAGGGTACCATATGGTACCAATTCTAATGGTTGCTTATTTTCAGTATAAAAGTTTTCAAAAAACTTATTTCCACAACTGTTTATTGTTTAAGGAAAATAAAAAATGGAAACTTTTATATTGTAAGTTTGATGTCGAAAAACATTTTGGAATAGTATTTTAGAAAAATTGAAATTATGCTTTACGAAATATTATGTTATTACCAAATATGATGCACGAATAAATTGTTATGGAAAACGTTTTACCATAAGCTTTATGATTATATGGAATATTGTAGTTATATTGTTATGAAAAGTTTAAGTTTCATGTAAACTGATTACACTATCTGAGCTCATTTAGTTCAATCTTATTTTTATGTTTTTAAACAAACCACCCCAAGTATGGATATAAGTATTGCAGTAATTAGGATTCCGCTTTAAGATTAGTTGTATCGTTGGATGCTGTTGTGTTTGTCTTACTTTTCTTATGTATGTGTTTACTTGAAATTGGCTTAGTTGGTTGTATATATGTTGTAAAGTATTTTTGGAAAAGGTTTAAAAGTGTGATCTTATAAACATCTTTGGGATTATAAACCCTTATTTCTTAATGAAATACGAGGGATTTGACTTTCAATGATATTTTTAAAATATTGAAAATTATATATTTGTGATTTGAACTTGAGGTCCCATTTTAGAAGCTGAGATATTATATAAAATGTTAGAAGTGTTTTAAAATGTGTTATACTGGTTTTTGAAACTTTTTGGGGAAATCAAAATAAAAAATGTTGTGTTGCAAAAATTTTCAACAAAATGATAGAAAAAAGTTTCTCATTATTGTTTGTGCTTTTAATTATTAAATTATAAAAGGTTTTAAATAGTTAAACAGCTTGACTTTGCAGAAATCCTTTTGGTCGAATTAGATATCGATTGAAGAGCTACTATGGGATCGTTGAGAGGAATCCACTCGAATTTCGGAAGGGGAACTCTAGATTGGATTCTTTCATTATCAATTTAATTAATTGAAGTTATATTGACACTAATATGTTCAAAAAATACAAAATAAAAGTACTTAAGTTGAATTAATTTATTTGAATTTACTAATAACCTTTTGTTGATATCATACCTTCCTCTTTTATAAAAAAATAGATGTGATAAGACCTTTAATCATCTGTAGGTTAAAAATAAAATAATTAGAATTTGGTAGAAGAATATATATTATCTTATATATATGCATGGAATTTGTCACAATTTTTAAATGTTTTCATGAATATTTACAAGCTGCTTGAATACTTTAATTTTTAAATTAAATTTTAAAATTAAATTCATTTATAATTAAAATAAAATTATAAGCAATAAAAAAGATTAAAATTAAAGTTATCAATTTAATTAATTGAAGTTATATTGACTCTAATATGTTCAAAAAATACAAATTTAAAAGTACTTAAGTTAAATTGATTAATTTGAATTTAATAATAGCATTTTATTGATATTATACCTTTCTCTTTTATTAAAAAATAGATGTGATAAGACCTTTAAACATATTTAGTTTGAAAATAAAATAATTAGAATTTGGTAGAAAAATATATATTATATTATATACATGCATGGAATTTGTCAAAAATTTTAAATATTTTTGTGAAAAAATTTACATTCAATCAAAACTTCCTGGGATATATGTGATAATGTGCTTAGAATCTTTTTCTTCATTGGATGATTATCTAAATCGTCAATTTTTAAATAATATAATAATAATCATTGTAATTAATTATGATTATTTAAAGAGAAACTTATAAAATAACAATTAGTGATTATAATGAAAAATTTTAGTATTTATATTTTACATTATCTTTAATATAATATTTTATATTATTATTTTTATAACAACAAAACATAATTCAATGGTTCAATGTTCAAGGTTGATCATATTGTCAAGCAAGTTATTAGGTAATGGTTAAAGTTATTATAACTTGTAATCTTGATTAAAGAATTGTAGTACACTAATTATGATTAATGATGATGCTGAATAAAAATTTATTTTGTTTACCACTTGTAAAGATGGAAAAATCATAATAGAGTAAACAATGATAATCATATGAAAATACAAATATATGATTATATGTTCAAATTGTAGATTTAATGGTTGAGTGGAACTATGGAAGTAGTAAATTCTATTTTTATATTCCTAAAGGTTTGAGATTTTATAATAAATGAATAATATAATAACTTATATACTATGATAAAATTAATAAGATGAAATGAAATTAATTAATGATGGAGGATATGATTATAGGAAATGAAAGAATAATTGATTAGGAATTGCTAAAAAATTTAATTAGAAAATTTGATAAAAATTTCAATTAATTAGGAATTTGTAGGAAAATTTGTTAAGTTAATTATAGTTAAGAATTTCAATTAATTACAATTTTAAAAATTTTAAATAATTTATCAATTATTAAAAGAGAGAAATGAAAAATCCAAATTTATTACTAAAGAAATCTTTACCGTATATGAATGATTATTTAAATTATTTTACAAAAAATGATACATTTTATAAATTTAAGATAATATTATGATAGATAAACAAAGCTTGGAGACTAAATGATAGAGACTGACTGAAAGAGTAGCTAATCGTTGTTGTTAAGATCATCAATAATTTGGATCAAATTATCTGTATATACAAACATTATATTTAGTAACATAATATTAAAATTACAGGAATATTTAGGACATGGTAATATTTGATAAATAATTAAATATACCTTCATTTTCATATATTGGACCAAAATAACGTGCACTTGGTCGATTAGTTTGACTAGTCATCTCCGCATTAATAATTGTGACTGTATTAACGAAAAATTAAAAACACAATATTAGGTAAGATAATATAAAAAATAAACAAAATAAATATATCAAAAACAAATGAATTTAATATAAATATCTTTTATCATTTAACCAACTTTGGGCACACATAAGGGCTTCCACTGTATGAAGATGAAGTCGAGTATGATGAGAAGTAATAACCCAACTACTAGTGCTAAAAGTAGACTCTGAAGCAACGACAGATGATGAAATAGCTAATAGGTCTCATGCAATAACTTGCATGATCGGAAAAGTATTTCTATACTTCTTCCACTATAATAATATATCGAATTGCTCACTTTCAACTTCAGGCACATAATCTTCGGCCAAATATTTATCTTACTTCATCATATTATGAGAAGTTTTAACCCTTTTCTTTTTCAAAAATTTGAAAGAGAATGTGACAATCTTCAGTTTGAAGATGATGTCGAACTTGAAATTGAACCCAAAGATGAACTGCCTGGACTACTAAGATCTAAATCATAAGTTTTTTCCATTACGACTTGATAATCATTAAACAATTCATATCATAATTGTTTAATGATATCTATATGCTCTTGAGCTCGATCACTGTATAATGCATCATAAATAAAAGCAACCCCGTTCATATTGTATCTCGGGTCTAGAACATATAACATTGCAACAATAAGTTCAACTATAGACTAATATGAATTCAACTTCTGCACCATTCGTTTCGCCATAATCTGAATAATCTCATTGGATTCAAACATCTACAGTGATAAAGCATCTTTATGTCAAACATAATGATAAAATAACTGTGTGAAGTTAGATATTTTGTTATCGAGAACAATTCAGCAACATTATATAATAATTCCAACTTTACACAAAGTTCTCTAGCCAACTCCTATTGATCTCCTGTAGACACGTAGATATATTAAGAATCTCTTTCTCTTAGTCTGATAAACACCTCAATATATGGGATTGCCAACTCCAACATCTTCAAAGTTGAGTTCCATCTAGTTGGACAATCCAAAACTAACTTCTTTGTACTCGGAATGCATAGAATTTATGCAACATCTTAAAATTTCTCAACTCTTTTATGAGTTGCATTTTAATATATAATATTATTCCAAATACAATCTATTAGTTCATTTATCATCTCCAAACCACCATTCACAATCAAGTTAAGAATATGCACAAAACAACATGTATGAAATAACTTATCACCAACCAATAAGCTCTTAACTCGTATCTTACTCTTCAGCTTCTCAATCATTGCGTCATTCATGATATAATTGTCGAATGTAATGATGGATACTTTGTTGTCGATGTTAAAATTCATCAAAACGGCCTTTCAACATGGCTACTAATTTTTCACTTATATGTGGTGCTGGCACATAAATGAACATATCATGTACAAATATTACCAACATCAATCGTAAATTCATAACACAATGAAAAGTAAATGATAACAATATTAAAAAATATAAATTACCTCAAAAGGTTATTGCGTAACATCCAATCATTATCAACATAATGTGTCGTCATAGCCATATAATCCTTTTTTTGGTTATTGACTGTTCACATATCCGCTGTTATGACAATCCGTCCTTTAACACTCGACAATGCTCTTAAAATCTCTCTTCTTATCCTCGTAAATTATCAAGATATCCTTTTTCATTGTATTCCAACTTAAAACCTTGAAAGTCGATTGCAGTGAATTACAAAACATCCTTAATCTTTTGCTTTCAACCATAGACAGGGGTTGTTCATCTCCAATAACCATTGAAGCCATCAAATACCTTGATTTGTTGCTGTCATAAGTTATTACGGTCAATTCATTATTTCATTTCATGAGGTTAGAAGTTAAAAAATATTTGACCTCCTAATACCATCTTTCTTTTACTACACGAATCCATATGTCTCTTTAAATGAGACTTTTCATCTTTTGAACTACTAATCAATAACTTCTAACAATATTTACATGTTGTCATTTCAATCCCGTCCGTCGATTTAGTTTTATTAAAGTGATTCAAAACTTTACTTTTATATTGACTTCTAGTTTAACTTTTATTCTCACTTGGTACGGAAATAAAAGTTTCCACTTATATCTCCAGTTTTAGATTACAATTCTCTATTAAAGGAATATTCTCATCCATCTGAAATAATCAACATACATATGATTGAGGTTGTAAATAATCAATATATAAATGCTTGAGGTTAGAAACATATAAAATGAGCGATTGAGCATATCATTATTGAACAAATTTGATGATGGAAATTATCGATGGAAAGAGTCGTCAGAGAAACGATCGCAGGTAAAATTTAGCAATTGATATTTTGAATTCATCATAAATTTAACGATGGAATATTTTAATTCCGTCGATAAATTTAGCGACATAATTTTGTAATTCCCTAAGGAAATTTAGCGACAGAACACCCTAATTTTGTTAGTAAATTTATAGACAAAATTTTACAATTTCGTCATAAAATTTAGCGAACGTAAGTTGTTTGTCCGTCAGTAAATTTACCTATAGAAAATTTTATTCCGTCGATAATTTACCTACAGAATTAGCAGTCCGTCGGTAATTTACCGGCGAAATATTGTAATTCTATCGAGAAATTTACCTATGATAATTTCAACTACCATTTGTCACTTCCTTCTCGAGTTTTCTGTTGATAATCTTTTGATTTTTATACATTAAATTTTTCGAAAAAATAAGTTAATTGATAATATAAAGTAAAAATGATCCTGGTTATTAATATGTAATAAAAAATTATATTGTACGACAATTAGTATCTTGAAAATAACTGTGAATTAAGAATTCATACAAAATTACTTAAGAGTAGCAAAACATCTACATTCACTTATCCATCTAAGCTATACAGTTGATGAAGTTGGATGCTCTGATTGCTATGATGAGTCAACTGATCAATCTCATTACGGAGCTGAGCTATGTACTCGATCGACTATTGTAACTGAGTTACCAGCCTCTCTACTATGCTTTTAAGCTGAATGACTCTCTCATTTGATGCGAACTGCCTACTAGACCCATTTGTAGTGGATGTGAAAGATTACAAATAACATATATTTGCAAATGAACCTAAGTCGAAGATCCTTCCACGGTGGTCCCTACTATCCACAACATCAATATATGTTTAACTCTCATCAACAATTTCAGGGTGATGAGACTGTCGTTGAATGCTTTCTTATATTTGGTCTTATCATTATAATTGTTTATGGTAATAAGTGATAATTTTTAAGAATTAATATTAAAGTATAAATTTTACATACATTAAGTTCTCTACATCGAGTGTTGAAGAAGGTCAGATCATCATGCCTTTTAATGTTGGCGTGCAAAAAGAGTTGATGTAGTGTAGGATTATTGCCCATAGCCTTTTTCTGCATAAAAAAGTATTATAAATGAACTATAATTTACAAAAATTTTGGCAGAATTTCCTCTATTTTTATGATATTTATTCCCTGTTGAACAAAAAATTTACTCAACAATACAACTATTAATGACACCAAATATTTATAACATTATCATTCTCTATAATACATTTATATTTTCAATCTAAATTTCATACATCAAATTATATTGAAATCAAATTTCATTTATCAAAGTACAAAAATCAGAATACAAGGAGCATAATGGATCATAAATCGTGTGTACAGGTAGATTATCTCCCTTTGGTCCTTTATGTCTATTTACAAAATTGTGCTCTGAAATGGACATTGTCTCGGGTGATATCCAATACTGCTGCCAACGACTTTATATTTCTATAGATATATAAAAAGGTCGTACATGATTCTTGTGTATCGAACCAAGAAAGTTTTTATAATATGCACGAGCTCACCTCTCTTATACATTATAAATTACCACATTAAATTTTGAAATCCAAAAGAATTTTCTGAAAAAAGAAAAACATATTATAAGTACTTATAAACTACAATATTTATCTAATTAATATATAAAATTAGATAAAATAAAAAAGATTAAAGAATATATTTTTTGTACCTCAAACTCCTGATAATAAAAATCTTTTGTCGCTTGAAAGATATTATTCTATATATAACCCTCAAGATCTATCTTCTCCTTGAACTTGAATGAGATATTTCTAGAGCACATTTCAGACGGAACCAACCTAATATATAAGTTATTTTAGATCGTTTTCGAATTAAAACCTATAACTTAAGTATAAACCAATAGTGTTATCATGTATTATAAATTTTTAGAATTTGACTCACAAATTGTTGAAATTTGCGATGTAAGTTCTTCCATCAACTCCCTTAGCTCCAGGCTGAAGGTCACCTCTTTCATCTGCAATGCTTACCCCTGATATTTTTGTCGGTATAGGGGTGGTGGATGGTGTAGCAAGACTGCTAGATGGTGTAACAGCATGTATAGTTGATTGTACAGGGACTGTAGGTCGGGATGTGCCTCATCTGGGTGTGCAGTAGTTGGACTTACAGAACCTAAAATTTAACCCTATACCAACAAAAATTTTAGGGATAAACGTTGCGAATGAAGGAGACAACCTCTAACCTGAAGCTAAAAAAGTTTATAAAAGAATTTACATCACAGTTGTCAATAATTTGAGTGAAATTATAAAAATTTTGTAATACATGATAACACCATAGCTTTATATTGAAGTTATAGGTTTTAATTTGGAAATGTTATAAAATAACTTATATATTAGGTTGGTCTTGTTTAGAATGTGCTCTAGAAATATCTTATCTAAGTTCAAGGAGAAGATAGATCTTGAGGATTATATATGAAAGAATATCTCTCAAGCAACAAAGGATTTTTATTATCAGGAGTTTGAAATACAAAAAATATATTCTTTTGTCTTTTTTATTTTATATCTTTAGTCTTTTTTATTTTATGTAATTTTATACATTAATTAAATAAATATTGTAGTTTATCAGTACTTATAGTATATTTTTCTTTTTTTTCAAATTTTTTTTTAGATTCAAATTTTGACGATGTAATTTATAATGTATGAGATAGGCAAGCTTATGCACGTAATAGAAACCTTCTTGATTTGATACACAAGAATGATGTATGACCTTTTTATATATCTGAAGAAAAATGGAATTGTTGGTAACAGTATTGGGCATCACCCGAGGCAATGTCTATTTCAAAACACAATTATACAAACAGACGTGGAGGACCAATGGGAGAAAATCTACTCATACACACTGAAGGATTTATGACCCCACCAGGAGTATAAAAAGAAAATTGAAAATATCTAAAATTTAAATTTATATTTTGATTTTTGAACGTTGATGTATGGAATCTAATTTTAATGTAATCTGATGTATGAAATTTAAAATGATGTGTATTACAGAAAATGATATTGTTATGAATGTCTGGTACCATTAATAGCTATATTGTTGAGTAAATTTTTTTGTTCAACAAGAGGTAAATACCATAAAAATAAAGGAAACTCTGCTAAAATTTTTGTAAATTGTAGTTCACTTATAACACTTTATTTAGATGCAGCAAAAGTCTATGGGTAGGAAGTTTACCCTATATCAGCTCTTTTTGCATATTAACACTAAGAAGTATGATGGTGTGACCTTCGTGAACACCTGATGCGGAGAACTTAATGTATATAAAATTTATACTTTAATTTTAATTCTTAAAAATTATCACTTATGAACATAAACAATTATAATAATAAAACCAAATACAAGAACGCATTCAACAACAGTCTTAACACTCTGAAACTGTTGATGAGAGTCAGACATATCTTGATGCAGTGGATGGTAGGGACCACCGTAGAAGGATCTTTGACTTAGGTTCATTTGCAAACACATGCTATTCACAATCATTCACATCCACTACAGCTAGATATAGTAAGTGGTTCGCATCAAATAAGAGAGTCGTTCAGCTTAAGAGGATAGTAGAGAGACTGGCAACTTAGTTACAACAGTTGATTGAGTACATAGTACAGCTTCGTAATGAAATGGATGAGTTGACTTATCGCAACAGTCAAAACATTCGCCTTCACCAATTACATAGCTTAGATGGATAAGTGAATGTAGATGTTTTGCTATTCTTAAGTAATTTTGTATGAATTCTTAATTTACAGTTATTTTCAAGATATTAATTGTTGTACATTATAATTTTTATTATATATTACCAATCAGGATAATTTTTACTTTATATTATCAATCAACTTTTTGTTTAGAGAAATTAAATGTAAAAAAAATCAAAAGATTATCAATATAAAAATCAGAAAGGAAGTGAGAAATGGTGGTTGAAATTATCATAGATAAATTTCATTATGATATTCTGTCAGTAATTTACCGACATATTGCTAATTCTGTAGGTAAATTATCAACGAAATGACATTTTTTGTAGGTAAATTTAGCGAAGGACATTGTTTGTACATAGGTAAAACTTAAAGACGAAATTACAATATTCCATCGGTAAATTTACCAACGAACAAATAACTTATTATCGTTAAATTTTTTAACATAATTGTAAACTTTCGTCGCTAAATTTACTGAAGAAATTAGAGTGTTCCATCGCTAAATTTCCCTAGGGAATTACAAAATTACATTGCTAAATTTATCAACAAAATTAAAATATTCCATCGCTAAATTTGCAAAGAATTTGAAATATATGTCGCTAAATTTTACTTGCAGTCATTTCTCCGAAGTCAATTTTTGTCAGTAATTTTCGTCACCAAATTTGTTCAATAATGATATGCTCAATCACTCATTTATGATTGTTTCAAACCTCAAGCATTTATATGTTGATCATTTATAACCTCAATCATATATATGTTGATTATTTCAGATGGATGAGAATATTCCTTTAGTTGAGAATTGTAATCCAATACTAGAGATATAAGTGGAAACTTCTATTTCCGTACCAAGTGACAATAGAAGTTCAACTAGAACTTAATATAAAATTGAAGTTTTGAATCACTTTAATAAAGCTAGATCGACGGACGGGGTTGAAATGATAAAGTGTAAATATTGTCAAAAGTTGCTAATTAGTAGTTCAAAAGGTATAAAGTCTAATTTAAAGAGACATATGGATTCATATAGTAAATGGAAGATGTTATTAGGAGCTCAAACATTTTTTTAACTCCTAACCTTATGAAATGGAAGAATGAATTGACTGTAACAACTTATTACAACAATAAATCAAGGTATTTGATAGCTTCAATGGTTGAAAGCAAAAGATTCATGATGTTTTGTAATTCACTGCAATCGACTTTTAAGATTCTAAGTTTGAATATAGTAAAGAAGGATATCTTGATCATTTATGAGGATAAAAAGAAAGAGATTTTAAGAGCATTGTCAGGTGTTGCAGGACGGATTGCCGTAGCAGCGGATATGTGAACAGTTGATAACCAAAAGAAGGATTATATAGTGGTGACGACACATTATGTTGATAATGATTGGACGTTTCACAATAAACTTTTAAGGTAATTTATATTTTTTAATATTGTTATCATTTACTTTTCATTATATTATGAATTTATGATTGATGTTAGTAATATTTGTACATGATAGGTTCATTTATGTGCCGATATCATATACAAGTGAAAAATTGGCAACCATGTTGAATGTAACATCGTCAACAAAGTATCCATCATCATAGTCGAGAATTGTAGCATAAATGATGCAATGATTGAGAAGTAAAAGAGTAAGATGTGGCTTATTGGTTGGTGGTAAGTTATTTTATATGCGTCATTTTGTGTATATTCTTAACTTAATTATGAAGGATGAGTTAGAGATGATAAAGGAACCAATAGATTGTATTTGGAATATTATTATATATTGGAGTACAACTCCTAAAAGAGTTGAGAAATTTGAAGATGCTACATAAATTCTATGCATTCCGAGTACAAAAAAGTTGATTTAAATTGTCCAACCAGATGGAACTCAACCTTGAAGATGTGGGAGTCGGCAATCCAATATACCTCGTGTTTATCAGACTAAGAGAAAGTGATTCTTAGTATACCTGCATACCTACAGAAGATCAATGGGAGTTGACTAGAGAACTTTGTGTGAAGTTGGAATTATTTTATAATTCGGCTGAATTGTTCTCGGGAGCAAAATATTCAACTTCGCCCAGTTGCTTTAGCGTTATGTCTGACATAAAAATGATTTATCAGTGTGGATATTTGACTCCAATGAGATTATTCGAATTATGGTGGAACGTATGATGTAGAAGTTGAATTCTTATTGGTCTATAGTTGGACATATTATTGCAGTGTTATATGTTCTAAACTTGAGATACGAAATGAACGAGGTTGTTTTTATTTATGATGCATTATACGACGATCGAGTTCAAAAGCATACAGATACCATTAAACAATTGTTTAATGATTATCAAATCAAAATGGAAGAAACTTATGATCAGGATATTAGTAGTCCAGACAGTTCATCTTTGAGTTAAGTTTCAGGTTCAACCTTATCTTCTAATTGAAGATTGTTAAATTCTCTTTCAAATTTTTTGAAAGAGAAATGGGTTAAGACTTTTTATAATATGATGGAGTGAGATAAATATTTGACCGAAGATTATGTGCCCAAAGTTAAATGTGAGTAGTTCGATATATTATTATGGTGGAAAAGTTATGAAAATAATTTTTCGATCATACAAGCTATTGCACAAGACTTATTAGTTATTCCATTATCTATCGTAGCTTCGGAGTATGCTTTTAGCACTAGTGATCATGTTATTCCTTGTCATCGTGCTCGACTTCATCCTCGTACTGTGGAAGCCCTTCTGTGTGGCCAAAATTAGTTAAATGATAAAGATATCTATACTAAATTCTTTTCTTTTTAATATATCTATTTTGTTTATTTTTATATTATCTTACCTAATATTGTGTTTTTAATTTCCATTAATACAGCCACAGATATTAATGCAGAGGTGACTAGTCAAACTAATCGACTAATTGCACGTTATTTTTGTCCAATATATAAAGATGAAGGTATATTTAATTATTTATTAAATATTATCATGTCCTAAATATTCCTTTAATTTTAATATTACATTAATAATTATAATGTTTGTACATACAGATAATTTGATCCAAACTATTGATGATCCTAACAACAACGGTTAGCTGCTCTCTCAGTCTACCCTCTTTAATATTCAGTCTCTAAGCTTCGTTTGTACGTCATGATATTATCTTAATTTTTTATCAATTGTATCATATTTTTGTAAAATGATTTAAATAATCATTTTTATACGATAAAGATTACTGTAGTCAATGAATTTAGTTATATCATTTCTCAATTTTAATAATTAATAAATTATTTAAGTAAAATTGAAATTCGTAATTAATTGAATTGAAATTTCTAACTATAATTAACTTAATTAATTTTCCTACAAATTCCTAATCAATTGAATTAAAATTCCTAACTAATTGAAATTTTTATGAATTTTCCTAATTAAATTTTTTAGCAATTCCTAATCAATTTTTCGTTAATTTCTTATAATCATTAATTTATTAATTTTATCACCATATGTAAGTTATTATATTATTCATTTATTATAAAATCTCAAACTCTATAGGAATCTTCCACAATTTCACTAATCTATTAAATCTACAATTTGACCATATAATTATATATTTGTATTTTCATATAATATGTTTTACTCTGTTATGATTTTTCCATCTTTAGAATTGGTAATTTATTCAGCATCATCATTAATCATAATTAGTATACTATAATCACTTAATCAAGATTACAAGTTACAATAACTTTAAGCATTACCCAATAAGTTGGTTGATAATATTATTAAACATTGGACAATTGAATTATGTTTTTATTATTATAAAAATAATAATATGAAATATTGTTAAGATATAAATGAGTTGTAAATGAATTAGAAGAATTAGTTTGAAATCCCTTAAATTGAGGGATTCAGTTAGATGGACTTCTAGATTTGGTGTCCTATTTTTTCTCTTGCAATCTACCATATAATATTGTATATTGTCTATTCAATATGTGAGAAAATATCAGAGCCCTAGGATTCTTTTTTTCTGGGGTTTGTTTTTTGAGCAGTCTTACGTTGCTGCATGATCGTAACCTTTTGTTTGGTCCTTTTCTTGCATGTTCCAACTTTCATTGCTACTGTTCTCCTTATTTTTCCTTCCTTGATTCCTATTCGGACAACCTTAATTGCTATGATTTTTTTTCTTCACCATGTCAACTCCCCAAACTTCCATCTCTAACAATGCTAATCCTTTAGAAGAATCCAGTTTTATTCAAAAAATTAGAGATTAGCAAAATATTCGGGTTTCCTATAGGGTTATTGGAAAGAACTACCTTAAATGGTCTCAATTTATCCGCACGTACCTCAAGGGCAAAGGGAGGCTTAGTCACCTTCTCAAAACGGGACCGATAGAGGACGACCTAATGTTTGAAACATGGGATGAGGAGAATTCCATAATAATGTCTTGGCTATGGGATTCCACGGATCCTATGATTAGTGACACATGCATTTTTCTAGTCACAACAAAAGAGATTTGGGACTACATTCATTGCACATATTTGAAGGCTTGAGATGTTACTCAAGTGTATGAGATCAAGGTCAAAACTACGACCACTAAGCTAGGAGTAATTCTGTGTAAGGATCTAAAAGAATAAGAGCTGTAACTGTAACAGAAAAGTATTTTGGGGTATTTAGTATCATCTAAAAATTAGGGAATAATTTGGAGTATCTAGAATTAGCTAGAAATGAATATTTTGGGGTATCTAGAATCAACTAAAAATTAGGGAGTTGGTATGTGTGGGCCAACACTATATATAAGGCCATTATGTAAGATAGATAGATGCATAATTTTATACAAGAATTTATCCTTTCTACCCTCTGTATTTGCTCTCTCTTTTCACTAAATTCTCGTTCTTCCTACCCTTTCCTATCCTCTCCTCTCTTTTCAACCTTCATTCCTAATCTTAGCCATTACAAATTGGTATTAGAGACAAGTTCGATCCTGTGACTTGTGGGTAAAGGGCCTACCACGCTTCCTCTTTATAACAATAGAAGTGGCAACGGAATTCTTCTCACTAGTGACCAAGATACACGGGGTTCCCGAGAGTATCATGAATGACAGGGATAAGGTATTCACTAGCCTATTTTTGGAAGGAGCTATTCAAGCTTCTGGGTACCTCACTTGCCCAATCATCCTCATAACACCCACAAACGGATAGGTAAATGGAGAGGTTGAATCAATATGTGGACAACTATCTCAGGTGCATGACCTTTATGCATCCTCGTCAGTGGGCAAAGTGGATTCCCATGGCTTAGTGGTGGTACAACACAAACTTCCATTCTGCTCTTAAAATGAATCCCTTTGAGGCACTGTTTGGCTACTTTCCTAAACAGATTCCTGCTCCTGTAGAGCTTGATGTAGAATGGCTTTTGTGGATACTTTCTTGCAAGATTATCAACACATATTGGGTGTTCTCAGGGACAACTTAGTCAAGGCGCAGCAGCGTATGAAGCATTACATGGATCGTCACCAAGTGGAATGAACCTTTTAAGTTGGAGACCTCGTGTTCCTTAAAATGCAGCCGTATTGCCACACCTCTGTTATGAAAAGAGAATAAACTAAATTGGTTGCTAAATTTTATGGACTATACCTAGTTATACAAAAGATAGGAAAGACCGCCTACAAGCTTCAGCTTCCTACAGGATCGTCCACACATCCAGTGTTTCATGTATCCTTACTTAAAGCTAAGATAAGGGCCAATGCAACTCTCAAACCTACATTGCCATTAGTCAACGACAAAGGGGTTGTGATCTTTGAACCCTTGGTCGTGCTAGACAGAAGATAGGTTCAAAAAAAGGGTAGAGCCACTAAGCAGTGGCTAATTCAGTGGTCATCCCTTAGTCCTACCGACGCCACTTGGGAAGATAGTGATGAGGTCAAGCAGTAGTTCGCTGATTTCCCACCTTGAGGACAAGTTTGTGGTCAAAAGGGGGAAAGATGTAAGGATCTAAAAGAATAAAAGTTGCAAGTATTTTAGGGTATTTAGAATCATTTAGAAATTAGGGAATATTTTGAGGTATCTAGAATCAAATAGAAATGAATATTTTGGGGTATTCAGCTAGAAATTATGGAGTTAGTTATGTATGGGCCAACAATATATATAGGGCCATTATGTAAGACAGATGGATGCATTATTTTATACAAGAATTTATCATTTCTACCCTCTGTTTCTGCTCTTTCTTTTCCCTGAATTCTCGTTAGTCCTACCCTTTCCTATCCTCTCCTCTCTTCTCAACCTTCATTCCTAATCCTAGCCATTACATTCTGTTACAGAGTATGCAAACCTGCTACAAAATCTATAGCAATAACTCAATCATTGTCAAGTTTTCAAGATGAAATGTCCTAAAGATGTTACCATCTTGAAGAAATTCATTGGAAGAGATCGTGTCTTTGATTTTTTGGTTAGATCGAATCTTAAATTCAACTAGGTTAGGATTCAAATCCTTTGCAAGGAGAATACATCGTCTCTAGAAGAGACAATTTCATTGATTCGGGTAGAAGAAAGTCGAAGGAGTGTGATGCTTGAACCATAAACCATGGATGGGTCAGCCTTACTAGCAAAAATAGATTATCAGAAGAAAGGAAGTAATAATCTGCCTAAACATTCTGGTAGAGAAAAATAGGGGAAGGAAAATAAGGACAATCTTTGGTGCACCCATTGCAAGAAACCAAGGCATACAAAAGAAACATGTTGGAAGCTACATGGTAAGCCAGCAAGCCGAGAGTGGGGAAATTGTGGGGGGAAAACAGAGTTCTCAAGCACATATGGCAGAGCAACCCAAAGCTGAGGAAAATTTAGCAACATGGGGTTTAATAGTGAAGCAATTGAGTAGCTGAGAAGCTTGTTGGTGTCTCTTGAGAAGCCTACTAGTGCCTCTAATGCTTGTTCTTCGGCTCTGTCAAGTAAATCTTCATTTCCTTTTTGCATGAATACCTCAAAAAAAATTTATACCAACTCTTGGATAATAGACTTCGGTGCCACAGACCATATGATATCCACATCTCAACTCTTCCACACATATAACTCATGCTCGAGTAACAGAAAGATTGTAGTAGCCAATGGCTCTTTAACTCCTATTACAGGGTTTGGAGATATACATATCACACCTACCCTTATTCTTAAAAATGGCTTCCATATACGAAAACTGTCGACTATCCTTGTCTCCATTCAAAAGCTTACCCATGATCTTAAATGTTATGCTACTTTTTCCCTTTCTTATTGTGTTTTTCAGGATTAAGGCTCGGGGAGGAGGATTGTACTTACTAAGAAAAGAAGTGGTCTTTTCTACCTTGAAACACCTCAGAAAGATAGGAGCAATATGTCTTTGTCATTTCTTAGTCCCTCAAATAAAGGTGCCACTTGGTTGTATCACCTATGCTTAGGTCATCCATCTATTATAATTTTAAAGGTCATATTTACTCATTTGTTTCAAGGATTAGCTATTTCTAAGCTTCATTATGATATTTGTGAATTCCTAAAATATACTCGAGCACCTTTTCCTATTAGAAATAAAAGAAGTTCTCATCATTTTCATTTAATTCATAATGACATATAGGGTTCCTCTATTACACCTAATGTTTCTGGGGCTTGTTGGTTTGCATTTTTAATTGATGATTGCACTCAGATTATATGGCTCTCTCTTCTTAAGTAAAAATTTGATGTTAGAATTGTTATACCTAATTTCCACTCAATGGTTCACAACCAATTTGGGGTTAAGATAAAAAGCTTTAAGACAAATAATGCTAGAAACTACTTGAACCAAAATTTGTCATCCTTCTTTCAATCACAAGGCATTATCCATGGGTCAATCATGTGTTAACACACCTCGACAAAATGGTGTAGCTAAAAGAAAAAATGGGCATTTACTCAACTCCACTCGAGCCTTACTCTTTCAAGTGAATGTCCCTAAGTCCCATTGGAGAGAGGCCATTCTTACTGCCACATACATGATAAATAGACTTCCTTCACGTGTGTTAGACAACAAAAGTCCCATAGGAATCCTTAATAGTTTCTACCCACACTTCAGAACCTCACATGGCCTCACACCTAGGGTATTTGGGTGCACTGCTTTTGTTTATGTCCACAGCCAACATAGAGACAAGCTAGAACCTCGAGCCATTAAATGTGTCTTCCTTGGTTACTCACCAACTCAAAAAGGATATAAGTGTTACAACCGTCATCTAGAAAATTGTATATCTCTACAGATGTCACTTTACAGAAAATACATTTTTTTCTCCAAGTCCTCTCTTCAGGGGAGATTTCAATGATGGAAGATAGCACTTATGAGTCCTTTAAACCACTTAAAACCCTTGACCTTCCTCATTTTTCAGCTCGTATTATTGAACTCGAGTCCTTTGAGCCCAATTTTGCTACTAAGCCTGTGCCATCTCGTGTCCCAACTAGTGTTACTCAAATGTATCCAAGGAGAAAGGTTATTCCAGAACTAACACAGGTCCAAGAATTCAACTTAGACCTTGAAAATGAAATTGTGGTAAGATCTAACTCACCATTACAAACACAATTTGTCGAAACATCCACTGACCCAACAAACAACCAAGCCCTTCCCGTTATTGTTAGGAAAGGTACCAAAGAGTGCACTAAATGACCACTCTATCCACTATCTCACTATGTCTCTCTTAAGTGCATGTTACCAACCTACAAAGAATTCATTCTAAGTTTAAACACCATTACTATCCCTAACATTGTTTTTGAGACATTGTCAAAAAGGGAATGGAGGGATGCCATGAGAGAGCAGATGAGTGCATTAGAAAATAATAGAACATGGGAGATTGTTAATAAGATGAAAGAAAAAAACATTGTTGATTGTAAGTGGATTTTCACATCGAAATATAAGACTTCTTTTAGTGGCCAAAGGGTACACTCAAACTTATGAGGTTGATTATCAGGTGACTTTTGCTCTAGTTGCAAAGATGAACATTGTGAGAATTCTATTACCATTGGCTTCCCATTTTAATTGGTAACTCTTACAATATGATGTCAAGAATCCATTTCTCCATGATGACTTAGATAAGGAAATCTACATGAACATTTCACCAGGATTTAAAGGGACATAGGTAATAAAGTGTGCAAGCTGAAAAAGGGCCTTTATGGGTTAAAATAATCTTTTAAAGCATGGTTTGGGAGATTTGCAAAATTCATGAAGGAGTCTGGGTATAATCAAAGCCAAGGTGACCACACTCTTTTCATTAAACATTTGACTGTAGGGGGAGTTACTGCTCTTCTAGTCTATGTGGATGACATCATAGTGACTAGAAACAATGAGAGAGAGAAACATGAATTGAAGCAGAGACTAGTAAAAGAGTTTGAGATAAAGGAACTAGGGAAACTGAAGTACTTCATCGGTATTGAGGTAGCATAACCCACACAAGGGATTTTCATATCTCAACAAAAGTATGGAACTGATTTACTGGCAAAAACAGGGAAGATTGGGTGTTTAGTCCCTACCCTAATGGGTCCAAACCATAAGTTGGGAGAAGCTAAAGAAGAATCGGTTGTTGATAAAAGAATGTACCAGAAACTGGTTGGTAGACTCATATACCTTGCTCATACTCGACCAGACATAGTGTGCTCGGTAAGCGTGATTAGTTAATTCATGCATGATCCAAAAGAACATCATCTTTAAGCTGCTTACAGGGTGCTACATTACTTGAAAGGCAATCTGGGGAAAGGAATTTTGTTCAAGAATAACAATACTCTTGCTCTAAAAGCTTACATCGACGCTAACTATTCAGGTTCCCTAGCGAATAGAAGATCAACTATAAGATATTGTAATTTTCTTGGAGATAATTTGGTAACATAGAGGAGCAAAAAGCAGAATGTGGTGGTAAAGTCATCTGTAGAATCGGAATTTAGGGCCATTGCTCAAGGATTGTGTGAACTACTTTAGTTGATGATTATTCTAGATGATTTAAGAGTCAAATGGGATGATTCTATAAGTTCTATTGCAACAACAAGTTATCCATCAATATTGCTTATAATCTTATACAATATGATAGGACAAAGCATATTGAAATTAATAGACATTTCATTAAAGAAAAATTAGAAGAAGGGTTAGTGTGTGCGCCTTATGTTCCATTAGAACATCAAGTAGCTGATGTTCTACAAAGGAACTGAACAATTTGAGTTTCCATAATCTTGCATTCAAGCTGGGAATGGAAGACATCTATTCTTCAGCTTGAGGAGGAGAGTTGAGATATAAATGAGTTGTAAATATATTAGAAGAATCAGTTTGAAATCCCTTAAATTAAGGGTTTCAGTTAGATAGGCTTCCAGATTTAGTTTCCTATTTTTTTCTCTTGTAATCTGCTATATAATATTGTATATTGTCTATGCAATATATGAGAAAATATTCTAGAATTCTTTTCCACAAATATTATATTAAAGATAATGTAAAATATAAATTAAATATAAATACTAAATTTTCTCATTATAATCACTTATTGTTACTTTATAAGTTTCTCTTTAAATAATTATAATTAGTTACGATGATTACTATTATATTATTTAAAAATTGACAATTTAGATGATCATTCAAAGAAGAAAAAAATCTATACATTATCACATATATCTGAGGAAGTTTTGATCGAATGAAAATTTTTTCCACAAAAAATATTTTAAAATTTTGACAAATTCTGTGTAATATATACACTATATATTCTTCTACCAAATTCTAATTATTTTATTTTCTAACTAAAGATGTTTAAAGGTCTTGTCACATCTATTTTTTAATAAAAGAGAAAGGTATAATATCAATGGAAGGTTATTAGTAAATTCAAATTAATTAATTCTAACTTAAGTACTTTTAACTTAAATTGATAACTTTAATTTTAATCTTGTTTTTATTATTTATAAATTTATTTTAATTATAAATTTTAAAAAATTGAAGAATTTGGGCCTGCTCAGGGCCTCGGAGCCTCGAGTCTCGGCCCGACTCTTTGCCATACCTAGGTGTAATTTACATCTTATATAGGTGGTTGTCGCAATACTTTGTATCTTGACCTATCTTTTTGCCATTATTTTTCTTCACAATCTATTTCATTAGCCATAACTGATATCCCAAATTGTTTCAAACAGAGGTTACAAACCCAACTACTTCCTCGTGGGAAGTTACTTCACCCCAAATTCTGGGAGCATAGAATTATTGACCCTTCAAAATTGCTGAGCGTGTTGCATCTTTCTTCGCTTGGTGTTGTCTATAATTATGTCAATGGGCTGTAACATGAGACTACACGTTAAAATGGCTGAGTTGCAGATGCGGAATTATTCATTATGGTAAATCCTTTTCCAGGTGTTGAAATTACCCACCCAGCAACCTGTAGACATTCTAGCCAGGATCCTAGCTATGGTGATCTAGCATTAGCTCGGATGGATGATCTCGGCTTGAAATGCCAAGATGTCCGTACTCGTGAAGCTGCCTGGAATCTAGGTAACCGATAAAGTTTCTACTATTTAATCAAAGACTTCATAAGCTGGTTCTTATTACAACATTACTGATAAATAATGTTTTTATTGAACTTAGGACATTCATCACAAAATTAAACCAGAGGAAGTAGAGCTTGTTCATCTTGATTATACAGCAAATGAAGGCTGGGAAACACATGTACAACAGGTATTAGCTTGTGTCAAATTATTATGTATATTTATGTAGGGAACATGGCCCCGTACACACTCGATAATTGGTGCATGCTGTTTATAATCTTCATGGACTATTTTGTGTCGCTAGGACATTGATTAAGACGATTCTTGTGAAGTGGCTTTGGTGGATTTCTGGCGGGACTCCCATCTGAATGAAAGTACTTTGGTATAAATGCCGTGATTAAAAGCAATTAACTGTTGAATGCTCATGTTAGAAACTGCTATGATCAGTTGAATTATCTTAAGGTTAAATTACGGTCTCAGCTTGTGTCACTGACCATTATGCTGAAGCTTTGCATAGGATACACTTGTCGGTTTACTACGTCTTCGAAAATGTGGCGGTAACGTTACTTGGCCAGAGCTAATGGAAAAGTGCTATGTTGTTCGCGAACTCCATGCTTATGGGACTGCTGTTCCTGTGCATGGCCGTGAAGCTGACAAACTTCAACATCAGGTACTATAATTATGCATTTAGACATGATATTCTCTAGTTTCTAATATTACAATCTACCTCTTAGTGGGCTTAGTGAATTCTTTGCCTTAGTTATGCCCTCTTATTTTGACTTGCAGGGTTATGGTACACTTCTATGGAAGAGGCAGAGCGAGTTGCTTGTAGGGAGCGTTAGGGGAGCATAGATCAACTAAAAATTGCTGTAATTTCAGGCATAGGAACACGACTCTATTATATACAAAGTTGGGCAAGGGCCTTACATGGTGAAATCACTTCCCTGATAATAGTTCAGTTTTAGATTATTTAACACAATAGGGACTCCACCTCCATCCATATAAAAATTAATATACCATGCTTAAAAGCAGATCCTCTCTGCTGCTACCTCTGTATGCAACTACTAATTATATGACCTCCTTTCCACTCTTTTTAGTAAATGCCAAAACTGAGCACTACATAGAGTCATTTTCTTCTTTTGGTTTCTTTGCACTCTTCTTTGTCTCTGAAAAGAAGAACCCATTTGCAGCTTCATGCATTTAATAAATCTCCAACCCCATTAAGCATGCACCACTAACATAAATTAATATAGTAACCCTTTATCCTTTTATATAATATATCTTTTTTTTTGAAAATTTGTATTAATAATTTATGAAATAAGTTTTTTAAAATTTCTCTCTTTTCACATTTAAGTTATTAAATTATACTTTCAAATTGTATTACTTAAAAGTTAACAAATTCTTAAAAAATAGTGACACTTAGCTATCCAACTTATTATATTTATATATAATATATTATATTGGCTTAAATTTATTATTTAATTTTAGAATATTGGTTCATCAAGTTATTTATTAGTTATAACATTTTTATTTTAGACAGTTGATAGAGATGTTATAAAAGATTTGAATGCTAATTTGATTTGAGCTCTATTGATTAGATAGAATCTTACAAGTTACGAGAAGCTTAAAGTTTTTTATTACATCGAAACGCATGTGATTGCCTACACATGCTGTAGGCAAATAGCATGTGTAAAGATAGTCAAATAGTTCAGTTTTCTTAGGGTTTGTCTTATGCTTATTTTAGTGCAAGATCAAGAGATCAAGACCACTTAGTCTAATGCGATCAATTAGGGATGTGTTATGTTTTAAATACCTGGATTTATTTAAGATATGAGTCGAGATGAATTAGAGTTTAATTAAATTTAGTCGAACTATATTTAAAATTGACACTGATTTAAAATTTAGTTTAAATTCCAGCTTCGGATGTAGGTAATAAAAGTGGAGTAAACCTTAATTTAAAACAGGTGTATCTCGTATTTGATCTCTGATCTTTGATACCATACTATTATTAAATGATTACATCACATAGCATAAAGTAGATCCCCACTATTTAAAACTCTGTAATATATTGGAATTTGTCTTGAGAGATCTTGTAATAATTTTTTATATGTAATTCAACCGACTTTTGATGCTTCAACAAGCGTGCAAGAAATTTGGTATGGATTCCCTTGAACAAATTACTTTCAAAGTTTAAGAAAATCAGATCATTGAAAGATATGGAAGTTGGAATTATCAAGCTACTCCTGAAAAAGAAGCAATATCCTATCCAAATCCCAACAAAATTTCAAGTATAATCTAGTGGGACAACTATTTTGTATCTTCTTCCTTCCAGGTACCAAAAGCATAGCTCATTTGATTCTTAGAAGATGACCCCTCGAACCTATCGGATATGCAAAATTCCAATCCACCTCAATGTAGTGTGCTAATATTCGAAGATATTGCTCCAACTCATAGGGTCTGTTCCTCACATATTTATCTTCTCATTTCGGTGACTTTTATTATGGCATATTGAAGTCTAGATATCATTAACGTGTAAATGTTAGTTGAATTGAATTTATCACTTAATTTTAAATTGTTTATTTGTTAAATAATTTATCAAAAATATGTAATTTACGAATTATTATCTATTTTGATGTACTTATAAATTTTAATTAGATCAAGTTTGTTACTTTATTCATCAAATAACTTATTAAAAATATTTGATTTGTGAACTATTATACATTTTAATGAACTTCTAAATATTAGTTCAATTGAATTCGTCAATTAATTTTGATTTAGAGTTCTTCAAGTAAATTAACTAAAATAGTGACTTATTCAAAACATGTTATTTGTAAGATGATGTTCATTTTATTAGAGTTGTAATGCTAATTGAATTGACTCCATCACTTAATGTTGAATGACTAACATTTAATATACGAGTTATACGATTTACATAATACATACTTAAAAACATAAGCACTTAATCCAAATTACATTAGTAAATGAAATATTTTAAAGGCAGACATTAAAATTTAGAATATGATTGGATACCATTATACCAACCACAAATGTCTCAAATATAAATATTGATTGTGCCTAGACCTATGGCAGGTGGACCTATATGTTTCTAATGGGTAATGACTTGTAGGTAGTATTAGTTCAGATTCATAGGCCATCAGTGTTGGATTGTGTTTTTCTCTTTTTTGGATTATGACATGCATGTCTTCGTACTCTATATCTCCTGTCAAATCCTCTTAGGTTAACCCTAATTGAAACTGATCATTAATATAACTAATATTGGGTTGTTGACAAACTTTGAATGTTAGATTTTGAAGAAGAAATTAAAACATATATCTGAAAAATTAGGTATTTCTCTCTTTCTAGAAAAGCAAAAGTTAAGTGTGTTTACACGTGAAGTTGGTCTTAAGATCAAAGTAAAGATGGTCCTCTTAAATTTGCTTTAGTTCAGGGTTTGTGGAGATGCTCCAAACCCAATTTGGATACTATTTCACTTCTAAATAGAAAGTTATATTTGGCAAACCCTTGAAATTCGAATTTTCCCAATAAAATTTTTCTTTTTTTCCTTGTTTTAGGGTTTGTATTTTTTCTATTTTCTTTTAGAAAAATATGAAAAAATATAAATGATTATATTATATTGACTTTTTATAATAACATTAAGATAAATCTAGCATGAATGAAAAACATTTTACTCTTTCATTATGATTAATTAATGGTACGAAGCATTTATCACTTTAGAACTGAATAATTATTAATTACCAATTATTTGATTATAATAAATTAGGTTTAGAAAAAGAAAATCGAGGCGGACAAAACTTAGTGCGATCATACTTGACAAAATTTTGATTTTGGAATTGAGAACACCTGGTTCGATTTAGTTTAAATTCAAATTTTATCATAAATTTAATTAGATTTAAACTTTAGAATCATCCTATCTTTTTACTATTCTTAGAATAAATAACTATAACTATGAGCAAAAGAACATAAATATTGGTGTTACATTGTCAAATAAAAGTTCTCCAAAGGTTCGCAAAACTCAAATCCAAACTTTATTTAAGAATAACCAAGCTCCTTACCACTTGAAGCATCTCTCTTTTCATACTCCACACGTTAAATTATTACATCATTCTTAAACCTCATCTTAGAAGTTCCAAGTTTGATGATTAATTTAGTATTGAATCACGGGATTTGGTAAGTGAAGTGTACAATGATAAATATATGATAATTTGAGCCAAGATCAGCCCCTTAGAATAAGAAAGCAAAAACCTGACCACCCTACCCTTTAACTCGTTTATACGGTACTCATCCCTTCCAAGACAACCCGTAGTTCTCTATATATATACACTGAAAGCTGTGCCACGCTCATACATATCCCTTAAATCCAGCAATCATCAACAAGAACATTGTTCTCTGCATTCTGACAGATTCTCTTCATCGCTGACCAAACCCAATAGAACAAGAGGATCTCTGAGTGAAGAAGAAACATGGGAGGTGATTTATGTCCAAGTATGGGAACTGGGTTCTTGACAAGTGTCCCAAGCTCATGGAAGAACGTGGAGAGAAGCTTGAATGATGTCGTTGCAAAGAGCAAGATCGGTAGATACTTTAAACTGGAAGCCAGGAAAAGTTCTTTCACCAAGGAACTACGTGCTGCTACTGCCACTTTCCTCACTATGGCTTATATCATCGCTGTTAACGCCACTATCCTCGCAGATTCCGGAGGTACTTGTTCCATCGCCGACTGTTCTGCTCCGGCGAACCATACTGCTTCTCCTGACTGCATGTTTAAACCTAACGATGGTTACCAGAACTGCCTTCAAAAGACCAGGAGTGACCTCATTGTAGGAACTGTTTTATCGTCCATGATAGGGTCATTTGCTATGGGAATTCTTGCCAACTTGCCTTTGGGTTTGGCTCCAGGTATGGGAGCTAATGCTTATTTGGCCTACAACATGGTAGGCTTTCATGGCTCTGGTTCAATCTCGTATCAGACAGCCATGGCGATCGTCTTGGTCGAGGGCTGTGCATTTCTTGTTATAGCTGCACTCGGTCTCCGAGCAAAGCTTGCTAGGCTCATCCCTAGTCCTGTCAGGCTGTCTTGTGCGGCGGGTATTGGTTTGTTCATTGCATTTGTAGGCTTACAAAGCCACCAGGGTGTGGGTCTGGTTGGTCCAGACCCGTCCATTCTGGTGACCGTCACAGCCTGCGCCAATACAAACCCGGTCACCGGGGAATGCATCGACGGCAGAATGCAAAGCCCGACCTTTTGGCTTGGGACAGTGGGGTTCCTAATTACATGTTTTGGGTTGATGAAGGAGATCAAAGGTAGCATGATATATGGAATCATATTTGTGACACTCATTTCTTGGATTAGAGGCACTCCTGTGTCATACTTCCCTTATACATCACTCGGTGACAAGAACTACAACTACTTCAAGAAGGTGGTAGATTTTCATAAGATCCAGTCCACCGTTGGAGCTATCAGTTTCAATGAATTTAACAGAAGTGAAGTGTGGCTAGCCTTGGGGACCATGTTATATGTTGATGTGCTAGCTACGACAGGCACAACCTATACATTAGCAGAATTAGGAGGTTTTGTGGATGAGAACGGAGACTTTGAAGGGCAGTACTTGGCATACATGGTTGATGCAGGGTCTACCATAGCAGGTTCTGCACTAGGAGTATCACCAATTGCCACTTTTGTAGAATCATCAGCTGGGATCAGAGAAGGAGGTAGAACAGGACTAACTGCAGTAATTGTTGGAGTCTACTTTTCACTCTCATTGTTCTTTGTGCCTCTACTGACTAGTGTGCCTCCATGGGCAATAGGGCCTTCACTAGTAGTAGTTGGGGTTATGATGATGAAGGTGATTAAGGACATTAAGTGGGAGAATATGAAGGAGGCAGTGCCTGCTTTTATGACCATGATTCTTATGCCACTAACTTACTCCATAGCAAATGGGATAATTGCAGGTATTGGACTATACGTTGCTCTTGGTTTGTATGATAATGTAGGGAGGATGGTTAAGTGGTTCATGGAGATGAGGAGAATGGTGGTGAAAGAGCATAATCAAGTTTCTGCAACAGCTGTTCTAGACCTTGAAGCTATTTGAGTGTTTGGAGTTGGTGCCCAAGCCAACTAAATTTTTCCTTCCTGCTAATGAATGTAGTACTTATTATATTTCTTAGATGCACAAGCTACCATGAGATTGTCACTTGAGTAATTAGGTTTATAGATGATGAGGAGTAAAGATGTTCCATTAACTAACTAGTGGGCATTTCATGGCTACTTTTGCTTTTATTTTATCAGCCATTTTGTCAACTTTTCTTACAAGAATTGAAGTAGTTGTGTTGTTTTCGCGTATAATCATTAAAAACTCAATCGATTTGACCGGTTTAATTTTAAAAATTTTGAATCATTTGATTTATTTTTTATTCATTTTTAACTTTTTAGTTCAATTTACTTTAATAATTCTTATCATGAAAAACTAATCAGTTTATTCATTAATAGGTCAATTTTTGTAAATTAATAAGTTTTTATAAACTAAAATAAATTAGTTAATTTTCATTTAATAATTTTTAATTAAAATTTAAATTCTTCGATTGATAAGAACAATCTCTTTCAATCATATTTTAAATTATTTAATTTTATTTAATCTTTAAACAGTTTTATGATAGTTTAATACCGGTTAAACCTTTTAAACTTTAAAATTTTGTCTTATTAATTCAACTTTTGGTCTAGTTTTTCAAACATTGGTCATATAAAAATTCAATTTGTGCACTATTTGCTTTCCTAAATTAACAATGGCAATGTCTTGGATAGGCAGAAATTTTTTCCTAAAGTGTATTCGAATATAAATGCTCGAATCTTAATTTTATTAATTTAATTTAAATTTTGTTTGAATTTTTTACTTTAGATTAGATTAGTCTAATTTAAATAATTTTTCAAAATATTTCAATTTTAAAAATTATAATTTGAATTTAAACTTGATCAAACCTAAATCTAAAGTGGATGAATTCAAACCCTAATCTTTTATTTTGATCAAATTAAATTGAGCACATTGTCACCCCTAAATGGCCCTTGTAGGGTCCCGGAGGATATACATGATGATATTTCTACCGAGAAAATATGAAGTACGAATTGATGGTGCGAAATGGACCACAAGGCAAGCAATTATTGTAAAACTTCAACAAAATGTGGAACTCATATTGCACGTCTCTATCCTACGAATAAATTTTAGAGGTGTAACCAATCCAACACGCCCAACAAGACTCTCCAATTTTCCCTTTCATGTTCACCATTCACGAATTGCAACTGACCATCTTGTTTATTCAAGTCTTGTCAACACTTGCGCCCTAGCTTAAGCGCTCTAAGGCAAGTGTAGTTTGCGTCGATGATGTCGCTAAGTCGCTTCGCTTTTCATGTATGCAAACTGTTTGGTTCCATGTTTGTGAGGCATGTGGCTTCTTGGATCACATATTTGATCAAAGCTCGAGGCTTTGAACTTATCTCACGGCATCAAGTACAGAATTATATTATTGGACTGTCCTTGTATTTGTATCGGGTTTGGTGCAAAGCGAAATGGATTGATAGTTACTATTTGTTCAATGGAAAATGAGTTGATCCATTTGTTAAGTGAATTGGGTACTTGTACTATAGTTTGAAATGGTCCTCTTTCGGGGCTAATCTTTCACCTATCTTTATACCTGCAGAAGTAGTTGGACGTCTCTTTTAGGATAAGGACGTCGATACGTGAATGCATGCTTGACAATAATTTGGTAGATGTGGAAACGCTTACCCTTTCTGGAAGTGCAATTTTTTTCTAGGTTGACAATTTCAATCCAATTTAATCTAAAATGAATTGATTGAATTTCAGGTTATTAAAAAATGGCGATATTTTGTATAAATTTTAATTAAATATAAGGTAAATTGTTGAATTTCTTATAGATTTAATATATTATTAATGTATCCAATAACTTTAAAAAGTTATTAATAACCTTTATATAATTTTAGTTTTATAAAATACATTTTCCATATCAATAATTTCATTAAGAACTTTTTAATATGTCTCACTGCGCACTATATTCAGGATCGTTCCTAATATTTTGTAGGCTCGAGATAAGGTAAAAGAAGGGCCTCAACGAATTGATAATATGCAAATATGTACTATCTAAAGAAAACACAAGATCATAAATATTTAACAGAAGGATTGGTTGCTCATTTACCTTTAAATTTTCTAAGTTAGATGCATTTAATATATGTTTATACTTACTCAAATTGATAATATTCTTGTGAATAATCTTATCACTTAAATTTTGGTTAGGTTGTTCAAAATCATCTTTACATAATTTCTCATAATTTTTACTAGAAGAAGCATTCTTTTAACAATTTTATTAATAACTATTTTTAAGGATATTAACTATTCTAATTGTTTTCTTTTTTTTTCCTTTTCATTTCTAGACAAATACTTGTTAAACAACATTATATAAAATAATTATAACACATTTGAAATAGAAAAATAACATAAAAGTATGTATGGAACTGGAAGAAACAGGTAGGCGTAGTAGAACAGCAATAATTCGATCATTTATCACAAAGATACATCAATAGTAGTACATATTTGAGACAAAGAAAAAATAAAGAACCAAATTTGATATTCTATATTAAAATGAAAAAAACAATGAGTAAACTTTTATGATAAAAGTTATCATACTCAAAATTCTAAAACATTGAAGACTAACAGTGATCCGTTTTTCACCAAAAAGAATAGGGATTAAAAATAATATTCACATCATAGAAATATTAAAATTATATTTCATCAATAATTTACAAAATTAAATTTATACCTACAAAATTAGCCGAACCTATAAATAAAAAAATGTTAATTATGACTTAATAAATGAAAGAGTGATAAATTGCAAATGAAGAAGGAAATAAGGGATACCAAGTATGATATGTGCGAAATGAAAGAGAAAAAAAATACCCGAATTAACGTCAATTCAAATTAAAATTATACCTAAAATCGCAATTGACAAATATCATACATAATCAAGTTAACAAATTTTAATTTATTCGAATAAATTACAATTGAAATAGGAATTGAGAGAAAGATAAATTATACCCAAAATTTAATATCAGTTTCAATTTGAAAACACAAAATTCAACAATGATTGAAAAAACTATTATATTCATAATCAATTTTCAAATTTTTACCCGGTCTTCAAATTAAAAAAGCTAAAAAAATCTAAAAGTGAAAGCAATAAAGTAAAATAAAATAAAATTGAGAGAATAAATGAGATGTGTTTCTTACCTAAATAGGAATGATGTTGATGGAGGTAAGAGTAAGGTGAAATTCTTGAATTTAAGGTCTTCCGTTACTAAATTTTAATAAGAAAAATGTGAAATTTAAATCTTTAAAAAAGAAAAACTCTTTCCAAATATAGTTCGCTAAAGGGAAAAACCCTTTTGATGTCAAATAACTTGTAATTAATAGTTTGTAATAACTATAGGCCCTGAGCAACCCTTCTTACCCTTGCTCAGAATTGACCCTGATTACAATACATAGGACAATATTCGGTGTCGTTTTAATATTTGTAATTAAGGTCTATAATGAAAGTTAGTTATAAGGGGACGAGTATTATGAAATCAAAATTATAAGGTTGAAATTTTTAAGAGTTAATGAAAATATTGAGAATAGATTAAATTATAGAAAAGTAAAATAAAATTTACCCTAAAATTTTCAAAAAGACTAAACTTTAGACTTTAACAAATGAGTAGAACGAAAATGCAAATTATCCCAATGCCATCTCTATTCTTGTCGGTGAGATGTGAGATCTCTACACGCAAGTTGACTTTCTACTCAAAGTAAGATTATGGTATGTAGTCGGAGGAGAATAGGTCATACAATAGGGATACTCTTTTTTACTATGTTCTATAAACACTATTTCTTAATAATATTTTTAATTAATTCGTTAAATTATTTATATTAATTTCTAACTTAAATTAATTTTTAGTTTACCAACTAATTTGTCTTGACTACAAAATTTACTAATTTCATACCCACAAAAGGTGCACAACTTCCTAATTGTTTGCACTTTTTTAGGATAATAATTTCAAATTCTAATTTCTTATAAAATTTTATTTTTAATATTTAAATTTTAACTAAATATTCAAAATTTTAAAAATCAGATAATCTAATTTAAAAATTATTTTTATTGATATAAGTAATAGAAAATTTAAAATATTAATGTAACGTTTTTTTGCCTTATAATTTTTAAGTATCAAATAAATAAGTAAATACATAATCGTTAATATATTTCTTAAATGAAATTGAAAATTTATATTAAAGAAAACACTTAATTTTCTAAATATTAGTCTTTATATGTTTAATAAATCATATCAATAAAATATTATAACAATATTTTAAATTTAATTATTTAATTATTTTTTTTTAATAATTAATTAAAAATTTAGAGCTTGAATATTTAAAAATTAACCATTTTATTTTATTATTTTAAAAAGATCTAATAAGTGTAAAATTAGGACTTCATCTTCTCGTATTAGATTATATCCTAATCTAACCTTATTTTTTATTATAAAACGAAGTCATTTTATATAAATTGGGGGCAAAGGATCAACGCCCTCATGGGCTGGGAGTACAAAGTACCAAGCTCAACTAAAATTAAAATAAAGTTGTTTCTTTTGACCAAATACAGAGAAGAAAAGGCATACCTACACAACTCCAAAAGTGAACATAGTTCAAGACACACTCAGTGTCACTACTTAGTACTATCAACTATGTTCATAATATATATACATAGTTGTTAGTACTGGGTACTGATCTTAGTTTTGCCACCTAAAACAAAGCAACACCAGAACACAACTATCCAAGTTGCTCAATTTGTGTATGACGAAAAATCCAAAACATCAAAACAATCAATGCCAGAGTGTAGGCTCCCAAGAACTATTGTTTCCCACTCTACGTCTTTGTTCAACTAACAAGAAAGTTCAATACTTTATGTGTTATAACCACTTCTGTTTTGTTTATGTTTTGAAAAATTCCAATGCTTTATGTGTTATAACCACTTCTATTTTGTTTATGTTTTGAAAATTTTGGAATTTTTCGTCTATGTTTTCCTCTTTGACCATATCTTCCCTAGATTTCTTCTCTTACTGTATCATTTGAACTTTAGGCAAATAAACACCAGTCCAATGGATGATTAATTATTATGAACTCACTTCCGGGTGTTCTTACCAAGACTTCCTCAAGGTCCTTGACGCTGATATTCGACACGCTAATATATTGTAATTGTTCTTCTCTCTTTGTATATTTCTCTTTTTTGAAGCATTTATATCGGTTTCTGGTTTTGTTTCGAAGCATCCTTCCCGAAAGACACATCAACAAAATTCGCTTGTGACACATCAACAACATCCTTGTGTGACGCCTCAGCCATAGGTTCACTTACAATTCCTCTCTCCATAAAATAAACCTTGTCCACAGCTTATGAAGTAATCCCAGCTTGTACTCAGTATCGAACTCATAGCCAAGTAAGTTAGTAATCCAATGCTGTTACGTCGGTGTAGTGATTTGCTGCTGCCACAGATGCAGTAAGCTACAGTGATTTGTCTGAATTGTGAATCGTTTGCCCACTAAATAAGGTTGCCAATGGCAAGCAACAAGAACCAAATCCATGAGTTCTTTTTCGTAAGAAGGTTTTGCCACGTTATAGGCAGCAAGTGCTTTGCTGAAAAAGGCAATTGACTGTCTATTTTGCATAAGAACAACACCAATGCCAAGGTCAGATGTGTCACAATCAATAATAAACGGTTGTGTGAAGTCTGGCATCACTAAAACTGGCACCAAAGTGACTGCCTTCTTCAAGGTGTCAAAAGATTGTTGAGCTGAAACTGTCTACTGAAATTTCACACTGCAATCTTTCTTAAGAAAGTTTGTAAGCGGTTCAGCCAGCTGCCCATAATGGTGAATAAAACGCTTATAATAACCAGTAAGGCCTAAGAAACCCCGGACTGCCTTCAAAGAGTAAGGAATTGGCCATTGAAGAAAACTAGAGATCTTCACAGGATTCATGGCTACTCCAGCTAATGAAACAATATGCCCAAGATATTCTATAGAAGTCTACCCAAAGCTACTCTTCTTGCTGTTTGAAAAAAATCCTCCATCCTACAAGAGACCAAGAACAATATTGACATGAGATAAATGGTCACTCTAAACTTTGTTGTAAATTAGAATGTCATCAAAAAAAACCAATACATACTGTCGTAGGAGAGGGTGAAAGAGGTCGTTCATTGTAGCTTGAAATGTTGCAGGCGCGTTAGTTAACCCAAATGGTATAACTCAAAACTTGTAGTGGCCAGAATGGGTTCTAAATGTCGTTTTAGGAACATTCTCCTTGTTGACCCGGATTTGATGATAACCCGAGCTAAGGTCTACTTCAGAAAAATATGTCGCACCCTTAAGTTCATCCAATAACTCTTGAATCATCAGTATCAGATATTTATCGAGCAATGTCACTTTATTTAACTCCTGATAATCTACACAAAACTGCCAACTACCGTCTTTCTTTTTAACCAACAATACCAGGCTAGAGAACAGACTGGTGCTCAGTTGTATAATCCTTGTTGCTAACATATCAAGACATGTTGCTCAATTTCATCTTTTTGGACATGGCCATATCGATAAGAATGCACACTTATAGCAGTGACGTCTGCTTTAAGTGGAATATGATGGTCAATCTTACGGTGTGGAGGCAGACCTGTAGGGTCTTTGAAAATAGCTATATGACGCAATAAAAGTTGCTTGAGGTCTTTTTGACAAATGCCTGAAGAAGAAATGGACACTGCATCGAGATGGGGTTCTTTTCATAAGAGAAGACCAAACTGAATTTCGTGCAACTTATGCAAAGAGCGTAAAGGGACAGGAGCATTAAAAAGAGAAAGATCCCCTTGTAATCAAAATTTATCTTGAAATAGAAATTCCATAGTCAATGCATGCCAATTAGCTTTAACATCACCAAGAGTTTGTAACCAAGAAATTCCCAGAATTACATCTACTCCACCCAAAAGAAACAAATAACAATCCATTTGAAACTAGAATTCTTGGAAGGAAAAGCATACCTGTTGACAAACCCCACTGGTATCAGTGCGATGACCATCGCCCAAACGCACACCAATAGAAGTTGTTGGAGAAATAGGCAGTGCAAGTTTTTCCACACTGCTCTTGGAAATAAAGTAGTGGCTAACACCATTGTCCACCATGACCACAACAGAGGTACTAATAATAAAACCACGCAAACGCATTGTTGGGTAATGTGTGATCACCTATAGAAAAATAAGGAATCTCAACTGTAAAAGCTGCTCCTTAGGCATTGTAACGGAAACATCAGGTGGTTTTGTAATCTCGGGCACTAACAAACTATTTTCGGTTTGAACTTCCGCTTCTGCCTCACCCAAAATTAAAGTATTAATGGTTCGATTTTGACATTGGTGAAGAGGGTGGTACAGTTGATGGCAATGGTAGCAGAGCCCTTAAGCACAGAGGTCCTGGAATTCCTTGGTGGTGTAGCGACGTGTGTTTTGAGAGTTACTCGGAGGAGTGGAACTCGATTGAAGAGGCATTATCACAGAAGATGAGGCTTAAGGTAGTTGGTGATTAGCCAAAGCAACAATAGGCTTTTGGAAAATGAACCCAGTAGATGAGCTCAAAGGATGATTAGATATAGATCCAAGAGTAATAGAGCTCAAGCATCTGATTCCTATCAAAGACCCATCACATTCGCGCAACCTATAACCATACCGGCCTTCCCACTATGGATTCTTTTTCTTCAATTGAATATTTAGTTCAAACTCGACTTCATGAGCCAGCTTCATTGTTTTGTATAAATCGGTAACCTCATGAGAAAGTATTCGAGTATAAATATCCTCATAAAGACCGTTGAGAAATTGCCTAGTGAAAGCCGCTTCTAGCCACTTCTGTACTTGAGCCGAACGAGTCACGAAATCTCTGATGTAGTCATCGACTGTACCCGTTTGTTTCACAGCAACTAATAGTTCATAAGGACTGGCAGCCAGAGAACCACCAAAACGTTCAATGAGCTCACTTTTCACTTCATGCCAAGTGAGATGAGGATAACGATCCTAAAGCCATGTCATCCAATGTAAGGCGTGCCCTTCCATGCTGACGAGGGCGAGAGTGACTTTCAGGTTTTCTGGAGTACCTTGAAACTAGAAATATTGATCAGCACGATGTACCCAACTCAAGGGGTCGGTGCCATTAAAGTTTGGTAGTTCAATCCTCTTGGTTGCAATTTGAACATCATCAAGACATAACAGATGAGGGACTAGATTTGTAGACGTTTGAGCAACAGAAGAACTGCTATCAAGAAGAGATTGCTCGATCGTAGCTCCTTCTGGTAACGTTTTGCCCTTTAAAACCATAGATAGCATCGATTTGATTTCATCGAGTTGTAACTTATTACCAGCCATTTCAGTTGTCAATCGTTGCTCCAAAAGCCCTAGATTCCTCTCTATTGTTTCCATGCAATTATCCATTCTGGTAGTTGTCATGAGAGAAAAAAATGAAAATAGACCACGAATCACCGCACCAATATGATGAAGTGAAGAATCTAGATAGAAAAAAATGATTAAAGGAAATAGAGGAAATAGACAAAGGATTCAAAAAGGAAGGAACGATTTCATCAAAAAATTAGGGAAAATGAGTTTCTCCTGCCTAAGCTACAACCGTGAAAAATTCCAAATGCATAAAAAACAAAAACATTCTTTCTACATTCTCTTATAAATACTAGGTATTGCCCTGCTGAGTTAGTTATTGCCCGTCACTGAATTCTTCTGCCTCCTACTGTAGACAATCATTCGTTTCCTCCTTGCAACATTTTGTGTCAAAGCATCCTTCCCAAAAAAGACATCAGCAAAATTCTCTTATGACACATCAGCATCCTTATGTGACACCTCAGCCAAAGGATTGCCAACATTAATATGTTGTAAATGTTCTTCTCTCTTTGTATGTTTCTCTTTTTTTTGAAGCATTTATATCAGTTTCTGGTTTGTTTGTTGGGTTTTGCTCATGTGATCATTTGGGTATCGTTGATGCATTCCTGTGATTGAAATTCTAACTGAGAATTTCTAATTTTGGTTATGTTTTTCTTGTTGGGTTTTTTCATGTCACAAGCTTTACTCCTTTTTCACTTCTTTTTTTTGTGAAATTCTGTAATGTTGTGGGACCATGAAATGTCACTAAAAATTTAAATGATTACTTGATTTTTTTGTAAAACTTTTAATCATCACAGTTTGGGATGTGCTTACAGCGGAGGTCTTTGTTTTATAGTCCCTGTTGAATTTCATTTGCCAATAAGCTTGCCAAGATTGTCCATGACCATTTCATTTTTTGAAGAGCATTCTCTTGTACATCAAAGTATGGATTTTTTTTTTCACCTATTCTTGGAACTTCTCAAACTGACAAGTTAATCTCCGTGTAAGGTAAAAATCATTTCAAAACAATACTTACACTTTAATTTTGATGTCTGCTGAGCTTAATTGATTTGCTTTTTACTAGGGTATAATTTGAGTCTTACTTGCAAGGTAGCTTCTATACCAAGAGCCAAGGATGAGTCTTATGTTCAAATGAAACTAGTTCACGATACTTTCTCCCCTATTGTTTTGATGGTACTTCAGTGGATGGATTGCTCGTGTGATTATCTACTATCAAGTTATTTAAACTTTTTCAAATTGTTGTATATAAGGTTCATCCTCACTTCTGAGTATATTTAATTATGCTACTTCTATAGACTGAATGGTTGAATAATCCTTCTTTTTTGTATTTTATTTTCCATTCTTTTATATCCTTTTCTTTTTTTTCCTGCTCCAATTATTGAAGGACTGCTTATAAATGTTTGGTTTTGTTGGATAATCAATTATATCAGGTGTATTCAAATGGAAGGCCAAAGATCTCTTCATGGGATAGGAAAGCAACTGTTAGGGAGTTCTATGGTGTGTAGCTTGTCTCTAATGTTTCTTCTGTTCTTCCTTGTATACCCATTTCCATACTTGGTAGAATTTCTTATATTTAATTTGTTTTTGCCTAATAATTCTAATTTTATCAGACCATATAGATAATGTCAGTAAAGAAATATGCCTCTAAGATTTTGTCGTTCGTCATAGTTGTTGCATATGTATTCCTTGTCCAACATTTGACTCATTGTAAATGGTAGGTGTTATATTACCATCACTTCAATGACTTCATGGTGATCAATGGAGCTTAACGTGACTCACGAAAAAGGTTATTGCTTGGAAATGACTGTAAAGAAGAGATTAGAGTATATGCAAAAACTTATGGACTTAGATCTAGAGAGGTAAGATGAAAGTGGAATTTTCTTGGAGACTTGCACCAAAATGATTGTGCCAACCTGCTGCCATACAATGTGCATCAATTGCTACCATGACTGGTATGTGAGAAAGAACTTTTCTTTCTCAATTTTTATGTGGCACTGTCAATTAACATAAAACACAACAGAAGCATATGGTTTATCCTCATTGGTTTAGTTTCAATTCACAGGAACACAAGGTCATAATCTTGTCCATTTTGTAGGGGTAGTCTTAAAAGAGTGAATTCGGGTGACTTATAGGTTCTCACATGTAGTACTGATATTGTTGACACTATAACTGTGTTAAGGGAGGATATGTTGCAGTTCTACCTCTATATAAAAAGACTCCCTAAGGATATCCCTTATGCTTTGTTCTTAATGTATTATGAGCATTTGATCTAGCCTGAGAAGATGAAACATGTATAGCGACGAACTTGTGTTACATCACAAAATGTATAAAAAAAATGTTTTAGGGAAGAAATTGTAATGAATTGATTGAAATCCAGCCAATAAAGAGTAACAACTCTTAATGTCTTATTTACAAAATGAAAACACAAAGAAAACCATTAGCCAAAGAGACTAGGGCCTATCCTATCACACAAAAACAATGACAAAATGATCTCCTCTTTAGCAACCCTGTCATGACCTTTTATTCCTACATAAATAACAAACTTTCATCCTTAAATGCTACCACCTGTCCCTCTGTAATTCACATGAGAAATGTTCCTTTCATTCTTCTTGGGCTTCCTTATATACACTTGCTTAATTGGGGGCTTATTAACATTCCCGACCAGAAGTTTCACATTGTCCTCAAGGTGGAAATTAGGGAAATGAGCGTTGATATCTTTAAACTTCTCCCATGAGCTTTCATACGTTGGTAACTCATTCCATTTGATAAGAACTTCCCTTGAATCATCAGTTGCAATGCGTGTTTCCTAGGCAAATTTTGGAGAAACCTGTAGCTCCATCTCGTCATTAAGACAATCTAGTAAGGGTTAATGCGTGAATTAATCCCCAATAATTTTCTTTAGTTGCGAAACATAAAAAATCGAATGGATCCTTGCATTAGCAGGTAACTAAAGCTTATAAGCAACAGCTCCAATTCTCTCCATAACTAAAAAAGGCCCGTAAAATTTGGGAGAAAGTTTCTGATTGACTCTTCTTGTTGAGCAATGTTGCTTGTGTGGTTGAAGTCTTAAATAAACCATATCTCCAATGTCAAATTGAACTTCTCGCCTCTTTACATCAGCCCACTGCTTCATTATGTTTTGAGCAGCCACTAGATTAGCTTTCAACGTATAAAGAATGGCATTTCTTTTCTGAATCAGCTGATTTACATCTTCAACAGCAGAAGGTTCATTTGAAAACCTTAGAAGAGTTGGTGGAGGCCTCCTATACAAGGCTTCTAATGGAGTCATCTTTGTTAACTCATAATATGTTGTATTAAACCAATATTCTGCCCAATGAAACCATTCAGCTCACAATTTTTGTTTATCACCACAAAAGCAAAGCAAATATGTCTCAAGGCATCAATTTATAACCTTAGTTTGGCCATCCCGTTTAGGGGTGATAGGCTGAACTCATTCAAAGTTTTGTACCTGCCAATTTGAATAATTCCTTCCAAAAATTGCTCATAAAAATCTGATCTCTATCTGACACAATTGAAACAGGATATCCATGCAAACGAACAATTTCCCTAGAAAATATCGTAGCTATTTCTTTAGCAATGTAAGGATGTTTGAGAGGGATAAAGTGCACATACTTGGTTAAACAATCAACTACCACTAGAACAGAATCAACCCCTTTTGATTTAGGCACACCACCAATGAAATCCATTAAAATATCGTCCCAACTCTGTTTCGGAATTGACAGAGGTTGCAGTAGCCTTACTGGAGACAGAGTCGAGTGTTTGTATCATTAGAAAACCTGACATTGCGCCACAAAATCCTTGGCATCCTATTTTATCCCTTCCCAACAGAATATTGATGTGATTCTTTTATATGTACGAAAGAAACCTGAATGACCCCCCAAAGTTGAATAATGGAATTCCTAAAGTAATGTAGAAACTAAGGAGGATCCTTTTGGAATGACTAGCCTGCCTTTATAGAAAAGTTGCCCCTTTTTTATCGTATAATGTGGGTGAGAAGATGGTTGTAACGCTACTTTTTGTAGGATTTTTCTGAGCTTGACATCTTTTCGCAGCTCCTCTTCTAAATCTTTTAATCCCATGACTTGGCTAACTGAAAATGCAGCCAACAACTTTCCCTTATCTACTCTTGATAGAGCATCCGCTACATAGTTACTAGGTCTAGGTTTGTATTGTATCTCAAATTGAAATCCCAGCAACTTAGAAACCCATCTTTGTTGCTCCTCACCCATGGTTTTCTGCTCCAGTAAGAACTTCAAACTTATCTAATTAGTTCGAATTATGAATAGCTTTCCCAGGAGGTAATGTCTCCATTTAGTTACAACAAACACAATTTCCATCAGCTCACGCTCGTACACAAATTTCTGTTGTGCAGTTAGAGAAAAAGCTTGACTGATGTAAGCTATTGCTCTCCCTTCTTACATAAGCACAGCACCAATCCCAATCCTGGATGCATCAGTTTTGACCAAGAATTGTTTTGAGAAGTCAAGCACAATCAAAAATGGTACCATGGTCATCACTCTCTTTAACTCTTCAAAAGCCCTCATGGATTCAGAATTCCACTTGAAATTATGCTTCTTGAGGAGTTGAGTTAGTCGTCTAACAATGAAACCATAGCTTTTAACAAGCCTCTGATAATACCCTGTAAGACCCAAGAATCATCTAAGGCTTTTAACATCCTTTTGTACAGGATATTTTGACATTGCTTCAACCTTTTTTTGATCTAATTCACGCCCTCACCTGATATAATATACCCCAAATACTCTAATTGAGGTTGAGCAAAAACACATTTCTTCTTATTAACATACAAGGTGTTTTCCAGCAAAATTCTAAATGTTTCTTGTAGTTGTTGTGCATGAGTTTGAATGTTAGGACTGTACACTAATATGTCATCAAAGAATACCAAAATAAACCTCCTAAGATGTGGTCAAAATATAATTTTCATCAAGGATTCAAACGTTAAAGGTGCATTTGAAAATCCAAATGGATCACCAAAATTCATAATGTCCCTCATGTGTCTGAAAAGTTGTCTTTTCAGTGTCTTCATCTCTTACTTGTATTTGATGGTATCCTGATTTCAAATCCAGCTTAGTAAACACCTCCACACCAGCCAACTCTTCTAATATTTCATCAATTGTTGGTATCGGAAACTTATTAGGAATGGCTGTCTTATTGAGTTCCCTATAATCCACACACATCCTCTAACCTCCATCTTTCTTTTTAACCAAAAGAACAGGACTAGAAAAGAGACTGTTGCTGCGTTTTATAATCCTTGATTCTAATAACTCACTCACAATCTTCTCAATTTTTATCTTTTGGTAATGAGGATATCTGTATGGCCTTATGTTTGGTGGTTGAATCTCATATTTTAATTTGATCGCATGATCCTCAACTCTTGAAGGAGGAAATTTGTTTGGTGAATCAAACAACTTCCCGTCTGACTCAAGTAAAGTCGAAATCTACGGAGCTAATTTTTGCTTATTCCCATCGACAGTAGCATCAATAAACTCCACCCAATATCCCTCTTTTTCTACTAAGAATTTTTTGACTAACTGCTTAAACGAAATTATGGATTTAGATAGAGCTGGACTACTCGTAAGTGTTATGAGTTTCCGCTCTTGGTGATACTGTAGAATTAAGGTCTTAAAATTGATGTTTATATCACCTAACTTCTCTAACCAATCAACTCCCAAAATAATATCTACACCCTTTAACTTAAACAGGTAAAATTCTTCATAAATCTCAGTCCCCTGCAGCTTAACTGTTAACCCTCTACAGACTCCTGCTCTCTGGACCCTATAACCATCTCCCACTTGAACAACAAACTTCTTAGTCTTATCAAAAGATAACCTCAATTCCAGAACAATATTATTAGATATAAAGTTATGAGAAGCACCGGAATCTATTTGTATCGTTACCTCTCTTCCTTGGAGTTCACCAACTAGCTTCATCATTTTTTTGGAAGTGAGTCCAGCCATTGAGAAGTTGGATAGTTTTGTTTATGTTATCTCCTCATTTTTGGATTTCGATGACAACACAATCTCAATATTTTCTCACTTCTTCAGTTCTTTCTTCCTCGTCATCATTTTTCTCCTCCGGAGCCATTAATAATACACTCAGTTGACAATTTTTACATCTATGCATGGGTCCCCAATGTTCCCCACATCTAAAACACAACCCTTTTTCTCTTCGTCGCTGTGATTCTACTTCTATCATCCTTCGAACGTTCTCTTGACGCTTCTCTGATGGCCTAACATTTTGATTTGAGTTTTTGTTATTTGATTTAACGTGAGAATTTGATTGTTTTGGTTTGGGTTTAAACGTCATTATTGGTTTGTGAACATGAGCTAAAATTGTTGGCATAGGTCGTGAGCTGCCGATACCCACTCCATTTCGAAATTGGGTTGGCATGATGTTCTTCTCTTCAATCTTCTGGGCTAGTATCATGAGTCCTTCCAAATCATTAATGTTGGACCCCGATTTTTTTCTTACTATATGTTGGGGATTAATTTTATTTTTGTTGCGATTAGGTATAAATTATAAAGTTTTTGGGGGGTAGAAT
>JANQBM010000007.1:26477251-26487693 GCA_025594535.1 Erythroxylum domingense | reverse complement strand
AAACATAGAAAATATTTCCTTATATAAGAATGGATAATTTATTAATGAAATTTTAATAATATTTAAATGGTGAATATGGTCTTATTGAATAAAACGAAATAATAAATTCATAATTGTCTAATCTCTTTTTTTATTAATTTAGTATTTAATTTTTAAAAATTTTTGTTGAACTAAAAGAGATTTCAATCGATGTTTTGATAATAACGAAACAATGATACTAATAAAGAGTTTATTATTTTGATGAGAAATTATACAAGAACAAGAAATAACTATGCATAATGAAAGAAGATACTTCACAAGGAAGATAAATAAAAGATAAAGTTGTCACCTTTAAATTGAAGATCAAGACAAGAACAAAAACAGCTAAAGGAAAATCAAGGTTATTATATTTTTTAAATACTAATTATAATTTGATTTTGTTACTCTGATAATCTTAAAGGCTCATGCGTAAACACTTTATCTTACTTTGTAACATGAATCTATTTATTCTTTAAGAGGTATTAAAACATTTATTTAAAAAAAAGTCTCTTCATTTTTCAAACACTATTTGAGAATATTTTGAAAGTTATTTTAATTACAATTGTATTAAACAAATTAAGTATGATCACTTGAAGTTGTTAAAATCATGTGTTTGAGAAGATTGATTGACCAATAGAAGCTAATGTGTAAAATGAGAGTTTATTGGCAAATCAGTCAACCAATATGCCCTAACGGTTGACCAATATGCAATAACTAGTGAATATTGTGCATTGAATGTACATTAGTTGACCAATATAACCTAGTGGTCGATCAGTATGTTGGAACTAACCATTATAACAACTAGTTTTTGGCTCAAATGGCTAGCATAGGTTCCAAAATTCTATAAATATATGTTTTATCATTAGTTTCTATATTGAAAAGTATTTGGATATGTTATAGATATTTCTAAGTGTTTATCAAGAATTTAAGGATCAATTATCTCATATTTAAGTAAGTAAGCTTTGGTTTATATCATAGTGACATATTTTGAGTTGTGAGCTTCTACTAGGGTCTTGTATATTGTATTTAAGAGTGTTCCAAGTGGCAATAAGATTCCTATTCATTGTTGAGAAAGATTATAATTGTATAAAGGTTATTATTCACCTTTAAAAATTTATTGTGGAATTCTAATAAGAGCCTTAAAAGTGGATGCAGGTAAGAATTGTTTATCGAACCACTATAAATTAGTTTGTATTTTTCTTCCCTACTCCTTTTTAGATTATTGTTTAAGTGCATTATTGAAATTCATTATTTTATATCATATTTTAATCTTTTGTAAGTTGTGTTGATTAATACACTAAATTAGTAAATATTTTGATTAAAATTTATCAATAAACAGTTCATCCCCTCCCTTTTTAGGTGTCATTAAGGACTAATAAACGGTATAAAAATGAGTCTATTAGGCTATTATTTCAAACAAAGTCTTATAGTTAAGGTTATAGTGACATATTTAGGAGCATTATTATCATTATTCAACCAAGAGGAACAAAAAATTAGTAGAGCTCTTTTTTCTTTTTATAGAAATGACTCTCTATTAGAAAACAAAAATTTTAATCATTTTAAAGGCCAAAAGCGTAGACCTAAGATAAATAATTTTAAATAGCTCTTTTATACCTGTGAAAATCATAGATAACCAAAAGGTCCCCAAGCTAAGGAAAGAATAAGAACCTCAAGGTAAGAGATCGATTTCATTGAATAGTAGGGTCAAACATATCTTATTGTGTGCATTATGAAGAAATGAATTCGCTTTATATGTGAAATGACTTCTAAAATTTGATACATATTAAAATTTTCACATAAAGTTAAGGAGAGCAAAGTGAACATGTTAATCCACCAATACGAATTATTTTAAATGAAGTATGATGAAATCTATTTAAAATAAACACTAAATTTATTAATATTATTAATACTCTCAAGGTTCTTAAAAGGACCTGTATTAATATTGAAATTATTAGAAAGTTGCTTAAGTCACTCTTGAAGATGTAGGAAGTTAAAGTGATAGTCATATAAAAAGTCAAATATCTAATAACACTACGATTAAAGGAGCTTATTAGACTATCCTGGTATGCAAAGTGAGGCTTTAAGACTCATAAGAAGAAACAACGCTTTCAAAGAAGAAAAAAACTTAGCATTCAAAGTCTCAAAGGAAGAATCGAGTAAAGAGAAAAATATATCAACTAGTGAAAGTTAATAGGAAGATATTGCCCTAATCACTCAAAAATTCAAGAAATTCTCGATCAAGAAGAATTCCTAAAAAAGAAAGAACTTCAAGGGTGGTAAGTTAGATTCAAAATGCAAACTAAATAAAATTATTTATTATGAATGTAGAAAATCCAAACATATAAAGTCTCAATACTCCCTTTTCAAGGAAAATGACAATTATGAGAGAAATAACAAGTAGGGAAAAAGGGAAAAAAGCAAAAGAAGACACTTAAGCTGCGTTTGGATTTGCGGTGTGGTGAGAAGAAGTATTTATTCACCGCAATTTTCAAACACAGTCACATGTTTGGATCTGCGATGAACAACCGGTGCCACTGCAGAAATCAATAAGCAGAAAGAAGGTTGCGGTAGGAAACTGCTTCTGCGGTGGAAATTTTACTTTCCATTAATAACCTTCACTACAAGTATTATTTTCTATTATACTCTTAATTAATATGACTAATAATATATTTTTATAAAATATTTTATTTACTAAATTTATTTTATTTATATTTTCTTATGTTATTATTTATAATTTTAAATTTATATGACTGATAATATATTTTTAATTATTTACACAACAATTAATAGTTTATTAAATCAATGGATTTTTTAGTTATTTTATCTCTTTTTAACAACCGCAACCGCAACCGCAACCGCACTTGCCGAATACTTATTTTCACGTTTTAGCAGTTACTAAAACAGCAATCCTAAACACATATGTACTTATTGAGAATAAGTACTTATTATTTTAGCAGATTGTCAACCGCCACCGCTCCCACAAACCAAGCCTTAAAGCCTCCACTTCGGATGATACAAATGATTTCAAGAGTGAATATTCAAAAGGAGATGTAGCTCATGTGCTTTATGGCTAAAGATGATGATGAGGTACTTTTCAACTCTAAATCTTATGATAAAGGTATTGATGTTAAATTGTCATATAATTAACTAATTGATAGCCTTGAAATTATAAGCATGAAAATGAAGAGGTTATTTTTTAAACTCAAAAAAGCTCAAAAGAATCTAGATGCATACAAAAGTAAAAATGAAGAGAATTGCATAATATTAAGCATTCAAGAGTGTAGCCATTGTTGATAATCATAATCTAGATGCTTGAAATCACGTGAACAAAGCAATAAAAAGAAGGTCATTACCTTCAAGAACTCATTGTCTAAATTTATAAAGGAAAGTGAGAAACCTAAAAGCATGTTAGGAACTTAAAAGAGTTCAAATAGTAGGCAAGAGATTAGATATAATTATAAGAGTTTAACCAATACTAAAAATATATTCATGAAAGACAAGCAATTGATTAGAGAAGAATCATTACTTAATGTGACAAATAAGTATGGAGCATCCACATCTAAGCATACACATAAATCACATTTATATGCTATATTCCTAAGGCATCTTCTAAAACTAAGTCTCATGTTTTCATGCATGCCTCGCAATCTAGGCCTAGAACTCAAGGAAAGAATATGAATAAATTTTTATGCAAAGAGACATTAATTTTACTCATACTCCTTTAGGCCTCATTCAAATAAAGAATAAAAAGTAAAATTGTAAAGTATAGGTTAAGAAGTAGACTAATAATCAATGACCCAAGTTTATTTGGGTACTTAAAACAAAGTCATGGCTTCATCTTATAGAAAAGGAATAAAAGGTATGTGAATAATGAATGCTAAAGACATATTTTTCTTGGTTATTTTCGTAAAGTATATAGACTAGTTAATAGGAAGATTCTCTATATTAAAGAGTTTATACATGTTTTCATACCTGAAAACCTTTCCTCCAAGAACATTTTAAAGATGTTGATCTAGGATATAGAGAAATTAGCATTTAAAATGAAAAAGGTATGATCACTAAGACCTTTTAAAATAACCAACTGCTGACTAAGTGAGGAAGATAAAGATAAGATGCTTATAATGGATTAGAAATTCAAGAAGAAACGTCATTTGAATCATATCATAAGTGATTTTTAGTAAGGGATAATTATTAGTTCATGCTTTAAAAATATGTCAAATCTTACATTTATTTGTCAAATTGAGTCTCCTTAGTGATGAATGATTGATTGGCATTATGAAAAAGAAATTGAACATGTTTTAAAAAGAAGTATTACATGGATCTTAAGATCTATACTTAGAGATTATATGTAAAACAGGGATACTGAGTTAGAATTTGATGACATACTATAGAAATTGGTTGATATTTTCAATAAACTAATAAATAAGGATAGGTTTTACAAAATTAGAAAAGAATTGTGTATTCTATATGATAAGGATCCCTTGATGCGATTTTCTTCATTCTTTATTGATTATTAGTTGATTAATTATGTGTTTTAATGTTTTCATTTAAGCTTTGCGGATTTATAATAATTGTTCAAGATATATTGGTCAACTTATATCAGAGTGTGGTCAACTAATGTCCTCCTTAAGTTATCAATTTTATCTATCCATTGAGTGTGTTCATTGTCTAGTTGAAGTTCTAGTCAACCATTTACTCATATTGGTTGGCTAATATCTTTTATGATCAACCAATGTCCCTTTGTTTAATTTTTTTCTCTCTTTCTAGTGAGTTTTTTTAGAGATGTGGTTAATGTTGAGCAAATTTTAATCTGATAAAACCTCAATATTCTACAAACGCATAAGTCGTAGAATAGTATATGAGGTGTCAATCCCATGAAAAATTAGTGAACTAATCAAATCCTAATTTGTTTAAGGCTTAAAAGTGTAATTAAAATGAAGATAAAAATGAAACAGAAAAGAAAACAATTGAATATGGAGTGATTGAAATGAGAATTCTAAATTAATGCAAGAAAGCAAATTTGAGCACCATCAATTGACAATTGAAATTCAAACAAGGAAGACTAACAAATTATAAGAAAGGAAATTTATCTTATCATCAATGCTAACTTAGACACTTTTGTGTTAATACGGTGTCGGTCCTAGACTTTCGAAGGTGGATTAGTATCTCTCGAATTGTAATCACTAAGCCCTAAATCATAAACCATAATTAAATTAAGTTAATAAATATGAAATCTCTCGATTGACAAAATAGCCAATAACCTAATTAGTTCTTAAGCATTCCAACTGGGTCCTCACACGAGATCTCTCTTAGTATAATTAGCAATTTGATTATTTATGTGGTCTATTAGATTGTTTAACTCTTTAACCAACCTAATCATTTTGCATTCGGTTCACTCTCTCAATTTATTACCGAAGCATGCAATTACAACAGATAATCACAACACCTAGTATCATTAACAACAAAAGCAACTATATTAACATTAAATCAAGTATAAATCCTTAAAAGAAGTTAGAACATCCTTAAACCAAGGTTTATCATTATCAATTCCATCTCATACATCAAATGAATGAAATAAAAAAAGAAAAGAAGAAAAGATAACTTAGAGGATTAAAGTTTGAAGCAGCAGCTGAAGCTTCACCTTCTCTCTCCTCATTTTTCCTTTTCGTTAGCTTTTTCCCAAAGTGGCTAACGGAGGCTCTCCCCTTCTAGGTCATTTCTCTTGTCTTATATAGTCCTTTACTAATTGGGGGTAAAAACTAAGTTTTACCTAAGCCCAAAAGTCTGAAATAACCCGCAAAAAATTAATTTCAGGAGGTTGTCCTCTCACAGGCCACCATCTTGGGTTGTTAAAAGAGCCTCTGTCACAATTGTGGCCCTAGATCCTCCGCCGAGCTTCCTCCAAGTCTTCTCCGTTCTTCGATATCTGATCTCAAACATTAACAAACACATCAAAGTGCCTCAAACACAAAATTAAAGCTCAATAACATTCTAACCCACATAACACTCAAAACACAAATATCTAACCAACACAATTCTAAACCTAAACATGCATAAATCAATTAATTAACAACTAAAAACATACTAAAATGCCTATTAAAACATCTTGCAACCTACAACCATCACATCCCCACACTTGAACTTTTACTTGTCCTTAAGGAAAAACAAAAGAAACAAAACACAAACATAAACACAAACACAAACACACCAAACAACAACACACACATATGCAAAAATGGTACAATGACATTGAATTTCACAAAACAAATTTAACTATAAACACAATTCTTTAAGTTGTTATAACTTATTAACTTATAAAATCTGTGTCTAAGTACTTTGGACTAAATATACATACTAATCAAGACTTGATGTCAAATTCATTCACTCCTATCACTTGCATACACACATTGATAATTAGTTAGTCAATCAAAATTGTAATTATCCTTAAGTAGCTTTTCATGAGAAGTTATGTTATTCACAAAGATCAGTAGGATTTATTAAACAAAGCACTATTTTTGTTAATTTTCATTAAAATGAATCTAGCCTTTTGACACGAAGGAAAACATTTATGATGAATGTCTCCCGATTTCTCAGCTATATCATATTCTAAACTAGCTACTAGCTCTATTCATAACCCGATTTGTTTCAAAAAAGGCTAACATAATAGTTATTTATTAAACAAAAACATTCATTTTTTTTAATATATTGTCTTACCTACCTGATTTCTTTAGCGAATCATTCTCATGAAAAGATACTAACAATGCTACTTATTTATTTGACCTAAAATTATAAATGAATGTGTCAAATTCCTAGGTAAACGAACTAACATCATATCCTAATTAACATGCATATTTAACTAAAGCAACATAGGACACTAATTTCACAAACTAATAAATCTTAGCAACCTAAAGACTATTTAAAGCTAAACTGATTCTATTAAGTCCTAGCCATTAACACATTAACACGAGTCACATCATGAAATCCTAAACAAAACTAACATATAATATGCAAAATTCACAGTCAAAGTAAAAACATATAATGCACATAACGCAACCCTCCCCACATTTGGAAAAACGCATTGTCCTTATTGTGAGAAAGACAAATAACATACAAAGTGGTAATCAAAATAAAATAATACGAAAACATAAGAACAAAATAAAGATAGAAATGAAAAAATAAAGGTTAGAGCATAAGCACTCGTCATGGCGATTGAGGTGGTGATAGCGTTAAAGTCTAAAACCAAATGCACTTGATGCCCGAAATCACTACCCTATCTTATAATTACTTTTAAAGGAATAAAAAAGTTGGCAATCCAAACCATTCCAAATCATTAAGAACTTATTTTTAAAATTCAAAACAAATCTAACTACAAAAAAAATCATTCTAACTATTAAACGTGCTAAGTTATGGTCATTAGCTTGACCTTGCATCTCAGGAAGTGCTTTTAGTTCTCTAAAAGGAAACAAGTTACTTCCTTTTCCTTCGAGACCACTATGTCGAGATATAGTTTGCAGCGATGTCCATTCACCTTAACGATCTCTTTGTTTGCATTTTTCAATTCGAGGGCTCTATGGGCGAATACTTGGGTGACTGTAAACGATCCACTCCATCTCGATTTAAGCTTTCCTGGGAACAGCCTTAACTCAAGTTGTATAGTAAAACTGCATCTCCCACTTTGAATTCCTTCTGCTTAAGATGATATTCGTGCCATCTCTTCACCTTCTCCTTATATAGTTTGGCATTTTCAAACGCATTACAACGAAACTCTTCAAGTTTATTTAATTGTAGAAGTTGTTTCTCACTCGCTTGCTTCCATTCAAAATTTAAAACCTTCATTGCCCAATATGCTCGATATTCTAGCTCCACAGGCAAATGACTAGCTTTACTATATACGATTCGGAGGGGTGTCGTTCTAATAAGTGTTTTAAAAGTGGTTCGATAAGCCTATAAGGCATCATCTAGCTTTAATGCCCAGTCCTTCCTATAACTATCCGTCCTTTCTAGAATTCATTTGAGTTCTTGGTTCATGACTTCCACTTGTCCACTCATTTGCGAATGATAAGGAATGGCAACTCGATGGTGGACTTCGTATTTTTTTAGGAGAGTATCAAAAGATCTATTACAAAAATACATTCCTCCTTCGCTTATTATTGTTCGTGGCACTTCAAATCGGTTGAATATCTTCTTGATGAATTTTTATTCAACTTTCCCATCATTAGTTGGAGATGCCATAACTTTGGCCCGGTTAGATATGTAGTCCACCCCACTAAAATGTATATGTTTCCCATTGAGGATAGGAAAGAATCCATGAAGTCGATGCCTCACACATCGAAGACTTCGACTTCTAGGACGTTGGATAAAGGCATCTCATCTCTTTTGGAGATGTTACTCACTCTCTATCATTGATCACATTATGCCACGAAAACTTGAGCGTCCTTAAATAGATGTGACCAATAAAATCCACACTCGAATACTGGAGTTTCTGTTTTGTTTGCCCCATAATGGCTAACATAATGTTCTTCATGACATTATGTTAACATATCCAACATCTCGTCCTCTAGCACACATCGCCTCATCGGCACATCAACACAAGTTTTATATAGGATTGGCTTGTCCTATAAATATCGGATACACTTATGTAAAAATAATTTCCTCTGTTGATATGACAATCAAAAGGGATCTTACCACTGAAGACAAAGTTTTCGATATCTGTGAACCATGGTGTTGCCATGCTATCGAGAAGCATCAGGGTTTCATCAGGGAATTTTTTGTTTACATCATCACTTACCTCACATTCCCCTCCTTTTAGACGTGATAAATGGTCCACGTCCACATTCTCTGCTCCCTTCTTATCCCTTATTTCTATATCAAACTCTTGTAAAAGTAACACCCATCAAATAAGTCTCGACTTACATCCTTCTTGGTTAGAGCCCAAAAGTTATGAACGAAACTTATCACATGCATACACCACTGTAAGTAATTCTTTTTCCAGGGGGGTGTAGTTCAGTTGAGATCTTGAAAGTGTTTTGCATGCGTAGTAAATTTCATGCAACTTTTTATCCTTTCTTTGACCCAGCACGTAACCTATAGCTTAGTCGCCTGCATTGCATATGACCTCAAATGGAAGTGTCAAATCGGGTGGCATTAAAATTGAGGCTGATGTTAGTGCCTCCTTTAATTGATTGAATGCAAATGAACATTTATTATCAAAAAGGAAAGACACATCCTTAACTAACAAGTTTGTTAAGGGTTGTGCAATTTGTGAGAAATCTTTAATAAAGTGACGATAGAACCCAACATAGCCTAGGAATGCCCACATGCCCTTGACATTAATTAGAGGTGGAAGTTTTTCTATAACCTTCATCTTTGCTCTGTCCAATTTAAGTCTTTGGTGCGAAATTTTGTGCTTGAGCACTATCCCCTCCTGTACCATATAGTGACACTTCTCCCAATTCAACACTAATTGTGATTCTTCACATCTTTGGAGTACCTTGTCCAAATTGGTTAGACACTTCTTAAAAGAGTCTCCAAAGGTAGAGAAATAATCCATGAAGACTTCCAAAATATCTTTAATCATGTCTGCAAAGATAGACGTCATACACCTTTGAAATGTAGCTGGGGCATTACATAACTCGAGCAACATCCGTCTATAAGCAAAGGTAACATAAGGACATGTGAACGTAGTCTTTTCTTACTCTGCGGGGTAGATGAATATCTGATTGTACTCTGAGTACCCATCTAAGAAGTAGTAGAATGAGTGACCTGTCACTCTTTCTATCATTTGATCTATGAATATGAGAGCGAAATGGTCCTTTTTAGTCACCTTGTTGAGTTTGTGATAGTCTATGCACACTCTCCATCCTATGACCATTCTTGTTGAAATTAATTCTCCACTTTCACTTTCCATATAGTCATTCCACCCTTCTTTGGTATACAATGTACCAAACTGACCCATTTGCTATTAGATATAATGTAACATCCCCTCACTTATGGGAAGGGTAATTTGGTAAATTGGAACATGTTAGGAGAGATTAAAATTTTATTGCAATATTCATGCATTCATATATGCACATGAATGGTAAATTTTTGCACATGTAAATGATTGTACATGCATTCATGACATTTCCCGGTTTAATTGTGAAAAACTGTGTTTTTTTGAAAAAGTTTGTTATTGTGTGTAGAATTTGTGTTGGAGAGGATTATTAGGGTTTTCTGATTTGTTGAGAATTATAGGAATTTTTCAGAGTCATTTCCGGACTTTTAAAATTGTCAAGCGACCGAATAGGGGTCTACCGGTAGTGAAATTGACTGTCCAATGGCACTGGAAATTTAGACATACGAAATTAAGAATTATTGAATTGAGCCATTGGAAATTTGGAGAGAAATTGGAATTGAATTGGAAGAAAATTTAGGAAACCAATGAA
>JANQBM010000007.1:26455009-26475152 GCA_025594535.1 Erythroxylum domingense | reverse complement strand
GTAATAAAATTTTTAAAATTTGTATTAACTAGTTAATGTCTAAATGTACTATTCTTTCGTTGGAGTATGACTTAATTTTGGTCACGGACTGCCAAATAACTTCTTTGATATATGCACATTACTTTAATAAATATAATTTAACTTAATGTTTTAAATTAAAAAAAAGAAAGAATAACTGATGGTCAAGGCAATTGAAGGAATTAGATTCTTTGTTCCGTTTAGTCAATTCTTATTTTATTTTATTAAATTTTATTTACTTATTTATATAAAATTTATATAAATATATAGATAGAATTAAATAATACAATAATAAAATATCCTAAACAGGGACTCCCGAAATTGAAAGCGTCGAGTGCATCTGTAAACGGAAGACACGAGGCATCATTCCTACGGACTAAGTATTCACATACGACCACGCGCTTCCAGTTTTACGCGTGAAGGATCAATTCCCTGCACCCACCGTGCAATTTTCCCAATCAAGTACAAGTCAAGTCGATCCCCTACGTACCTAGTTCATTAAATTCTTTCATATCAACGTTCACAACGCAACAATAAGCTATCAACGTATGAACCGACTCTCAGTTAATCGATTTCAAGGGCAATACGGTAAATTAACAGTCATATTTTCGTGTTCAATGCGTCTTTTATCGCGATCACCGTGTCGCTCCTCCTACTTCGCTCCATATATATGTGTATATAGTTTTAATCGTTGAGTCTTTAATTTGAACTCATCATCTCTTTTCATTTTTATATTTGGTTCATCTTTGAACAGTTACAGATCTGAGTCGCCAAAGTATCCAACTCGAACTGAGTCAAAACTCACTGGACCATTATCGCCGGAACAAATCTAGGGTTTGTAAAGGTAGCGAAGAAAATGCCTAGGGTTGGCGATAACTGGGAGAGACTTGTGAGAGCTACTTTGAAGAGAGAGCAGCTGAGGAATGCTGGCCAAGGCGGCGAGAGAACCTCAGCCGGTATCGCCGGTGCCATACCAGCGTCGCTCGTCCGTTCAACCAATATTGAAGCTATCTTGCAGGCCGCTGATGACATTCAACAAGAGGACCCTACTGTCGCCAGAATTCGTAAGTGTTATTCTATGTAATTATTTGTTTTGCCCACTTTTTCTCGGTTTCTTTACTTTAATTTCAGTTGACGGTCTACTTTTCATTTTTCTTGCTGGTGCTTTGTTTGCAATAATGATGAATTCTAGATTACGTGGAGCTTGGGAAATTTTGAGCTTTTAAGTAGTTATGGTGCTTGTCAAGGAATGTTTTTGCTATGCTTCTTTAGTGGGTATTGATAGTCTATTGCTGAGAAAATTTGGCGGGTAAAGGGAAGTAGCAATTATGTTATGCGTTGAAGATGTTTGGTTTTGTACATAATTAGGTAGAGATAGCTAGGCCACAATGTAAGTTGAAGGATGCTAAACCGGTGAAATTGATGTGACGCAGGTGTAACTAAGTTATAACTTTTTATTTTTCAAGAAAGTACAACTTCTGCACCTTCATCAATGCTGAGGTCATGATGGTTTCAGCTATGGTGGCTCTGATTATTACTGAAAATTCATGGATTCTATAGTTTCTGTCTTATTGTTTCAATTTCAGTTTGTGAGCAGGCATATTCCTTGGCGCAAAGCTTGGATCCAAATAGTGATGGTCGAGGTGTTCTTCAGTTCAAGACTGGTTTGATGTCTGTAATACAGGTATCCTCTAAGCATTATAATTTCATTGCTGCATAGGAATTGTTTTGAGCTTTAGTGTTATCATCTTCAATAGAGTGAGTTGACAGTCTTGATTGATTTTTTCTTCCTTTTTGCATTTAGATTTTATATCAGGTTTTATATATCAAGTATTAACTATTTTGCAGCAAAAACTTGCCAAAAAAGGTAGTGCCCAAATAGAACGAAATCGCGATATTGAGCACCTATGGGAATTTTATCAACGCTATAAGAGAAGACATAAGGTGGATGATATCCAAAAAGAGGCTCAAAAGTGGTGGGAATCTGGAACTTTTACCACTGCTAATCTGGGAGAGTATGGCCATGTTAACTTTTTTTTGTCATGATTATGTTACTTATTGTTGGTTGGAGACATTTATGAGTCTACGTCTCCATTTACGTGCAAGAGGAAATTTATCATTTTTGCTTTGTAGACCATGAAGTATGTTGGGTGACCATTTACTCATTTTTAGGCCATTTGTCATAGAAAAAGGTTATTGCAGAAACATGTTATAAATCTAAATGAAGTTGCATATATATGATAAAATCTACAGTTGGTCCTTTTGCAAAATTATGTTGACATGTTATTTAGTAGTCTCCACCAAGGTAATTTGCTCTGTATGTTGGATTTAGTTTTTCATCATTGCTACACGATCAACAAGTTCTAATACTCATTTGATCTTCTTGTTTTCATTTTGGGGGGTATTTTTAATGTTTTATGCAACTTTTGCAACATAAGCTTTACCATGTTCTTTAAGTATTTTTGTGTTTGCATAATGTCTATGAATGAGATTTTACTATTTTGATAATCTGTTCATTGCTCATGACAGGATGTTTGTGTTGAATATGTTGTGCAAGCAATTAGCTAGACATGTGTTGTGTCTACCTTGCAACCATTTTCTTTTTTTGTTTTGGTGGTGATTGTGGATGTGTTTTTCAATAAAGGGTTAAGATATGTACTCTTTTTATTCATTTCAGATTGGAACTAAGATCTTTAGAGATGAAAAAGATATTTGTGACTTTGAGAGCGATGGTAGAGGTCTTGGAGGCGCTTAGCAAAGATGCTGATCCTCTGGTTGGAAGGCTTATCATGGAGGAGGTACTTTTTTACTCCCTTTAGGTCATGCACTATTAAGCTATGAAGCAGCTGATCCTTGTTGCTTGTTTGTAAAGCGCTCCTGTAGAAAACAATTCTATATTGAATTGAGATATCTATACATAGGATTTCTATAGTATATATACAAGAGCCCTAGGAATAATTAAGGGATATTCTTAGCTATCAAATCTCCCAATTGTAAGGAGAGATCTCTCAATTATAGCAAGAGATCACTACATATATTAATTCTATATACACCGAAATAACTCTAGTCAACACTCCTCTCAAGTTGGTACATAGATATCACACATGCCCAACTTGCAAACAAGATTGTGAAACTGATTGTTGTAGAGTCCTTTGGTGAAGACATTTGCCAGTTGTTCATTAGACCCCACATAGGATAAGTGTAAAGAGTCGTTCACAAGTTTCTCCTTAATGAAGTGCTGATCAATTTCTATGTGCTTTGTTCTTTTATGTTGAATAGGATTGTGAGCTATGTTAATGGCAACATTGTTATCACAGTAGAGGGATAAACTTCCTCCATCCATCAGTTGTAACTCATTCATCAACTTTCTTACCCACAAGAGTTCGCACACACCTTGTGCCATAACTCTGTATTCTGCTTCCGCACTAGATCTAGCAACTACATTCTGTTTCTTGCTTCTCCAAGTGGCTAGATTTTCTCCTATGAGCGTACAGTAACCAATGGTTGATCTCCTATCATCTGGAGATCCAGCCCAATTAGCATCTGTAAATGCTTCTATCTTAAGATGACCATTGTTATTGAACAAAAGGCCTTTTCCTGGTGCGGACTTCAGATAGCGCAGTATGCGGAATACAACCTGTAAGTGTGGTTCTCGTGGATCATGCATATACTGACTCACCATGCTAACTGCATATGCTATGTCTCGTCTAGTGTGAGAGAGATAGATGAGTCTCCCAACTAATCTCTGATATCTTCCCATGTCTACTGATATACTTTTTCCTGCTTGAAGTTTGTGGTTGCTCTCGATAGGAGATTCAGCTGGTTTACAACCCATCATACATGTTTCTTCTAACAAGTCTAGGACATTTTCTCTGGGAGATAAAGATTCCTTTTCTTAATCTAGTGACTTCAACTCCCAAGAAGTATTACAACTTCCCTAGATACTTAATTTCAAATTCATGAGCAAAGAGTTACTTCAGCCTAATCATCTCTTTTGTATCACTTCCCGCTATCACAATGTCATCAACATAGACAATGAGAAGCGTGATCTTGCCTTGGGAATGCTTGATAAATAAGGTATGATTTGCATTACTCTGGTGAAAACCAAAGGAAATAATGACCCGATTGAACTTTTCAAACCATGCTTTGGGTGATTGTTTTAGCCTGTATAAGGCCTTTTTTTAGCCTACAAAGCTTCCCTTGTGTCTTCTTGTCTTCAAACCGGGGAGGAATCTTCATATACACCTCATCCTCTAGATCTCCATGAAGAAAAGCATTTTTAACGTCAAACTGTTGTAAGTCCCAATCTAAGTTAGTTGTACAAGAGAGTAGAATTTTGATTGTATTCATCTTAGCAACAGGAGTAAAGGTTTCTTGATAGTTCATATGTTTGAGTGAAGCCTCTAGCCACCAATCTCGCCTTGTATCTCTCAATAGATCCATCTGGCTTGTGCTTCACTGTGAATACCCATTTGCAACCAAATATCTTTTTTCCTTCTGGAGCAGTGACGAGTTCTCATTTTTCGCCAGGGCCTTTATTTCCTCGGCTATAGCTTCTTTCCAATGAACATTTTCCAATGCTTCTTGCCCATTCTATGGAATGGACACAGAGGAAACAGACAAGAAAAAGGCTCTATAGGGAGGAGATAGTGAGTCATATGAACAAAGTTAGAAATTGGGTGCTTAGTGCAAGTTCTAACACCTTTTCGAAGGGCAATAGGCTTGTCTAAATCATCTGATAAATCACATTCTAATTCACTAGTGTTTTCAGAGGAAGAGGATGACATAGACTACATGATGACTTTTTTTGTCTTTTCTCGTCTTGAGGATGTTTGCAAATTTGGTCTATCTAAGCGACGACTTCGATCCTCCTGAATCACACTAGTTCCCCGCCCCCGCCCCCCGAATTGGTCTCTCTTCTTGGATTACATTATCAAGCAACACCTCTTCTCGCTCATTCTCCCCCTGAAGAGGAGTTTGTTGTATGGTGAAATAAGGCTCACAGTCAAAAAAAGTGACATCCATACTTACAAAATATTTTTTAGACGGCACATATATCATTTTTGTGTGGAAGAGTATCCTAGAAACACAAACTTCAAAGCTCTAGGTTCCAACTTGCGTATATTCCAAGCATGAACAAAGAAAATATACCCAAATATTTTTGGAGGTACAATATACGAATTTTTACCTTGCAAAATTCCTATTGGGCTTTTAAAGTCCAGAATCTGAAGTGGCATTCTATTGATAAGATAAACAGCTGGAAGGACAACTTCACCCCAATATCCCTTTGGAAGATTTATGGTAAACATGAGTGATCGAGCTACCTCTAAAATATGTTTGTTCTTCCTTTTTGCAACTCCGTTATGTTTACTAGTATGGGCACAACTGGTTTGATGTATTATTCCATAGGAATCTAGATAAGCACAAAATTTTCCATCGAGTAACTCCAATCCATTATCAGATCTCAGGATTTTAACTTTAGCATCATGTTGGGTACAAATCATTTTATGAAAAGATTGAAAGCGCGAAAACACTTCGTTCTTGGCTTTCATCAAATAAACCCAAGTTAATCTTGTACAACAATCAATAAAGGTCACAAACCATCTATGGCCAGAAAGAGAGGGATTTTGAGTAGGACCCCAAACATCATAGTGAATTGTCATAAAAGGAACAAACTTTTATTAGTAGATAAATGATAAGAACTCCTTGTGTGTTTGGTAAGCTCACCTGCTTCACAAAACAAAGAATTAAAAGAAGTTCTTTTAAACAAGCTTGGGTATAATTTTTCTAGAACAAAAAACAAGGGATGTCCTAACCACCTATGCCACTATAGAATTTCCTTATTGTTCACATCATTCCCAAGAGATGCCTGATGAGCAACTGTCATAGGATTTTCTTCCAAGACATATAAGCCATCTTGCAGTCTACTAGTTCCAGTCCTCTGCGCTGTATAGAGGTTCTGAAGAATGCAATAGTCGGGAAAAAATTCAACTTTGCAATTAAGATCCTTAGTGATAGAACTGACAGAGAGAAGATTAATAGGAAAACAAGGTACGTGAAGAACTGATGATAAATTGATATTGGGAGTACAGTTAACAGTACCTGTGCCAGATACGGAGGTAAAAGACCCATCTGCTATTCTAACATTATCACCTTTTTTTATGAGAATATGTTAAAATTTTGTTTTGAGAGCTTGTCATATTTTTGTTAGCTCTAGAGTCTATAATCCAAGGATTATCTTTAGGATTTGAGGACACAATATGTGATTTTGCAATATTTGATGTATCAACTGTGGAAGAAGAGTCCAATTTTGTGAGAAGATGTCTTAAGTTTTGAAGTTCCTCATTGGATAAAACTCTAGTTGACGGTGCTTTAGATGCTTTATTCCCTTGAGGCAAGTGAGCATGGCCCCTTATCATTGAGCTGCCGTGTTTTCCACGACTTTGATTTGGCTGCCCATGCAGTTTCCAGTAGGTTTCTTTGGTATGCCATTGTTTTCCACAATAATCACAATGCTATTGGTCCTTATCAGATTTTGGCTTCTCAGTTGAAAACTAGCCACTAACCCTACTTTCTCAACAATAGTTGTATGCAGCATAACATTTCTTTTACTTTCTTTTTGCTGAACAAGAGAATGTGCAAGCTGTACTGAAGGGCAAGGCTCTTTTCCAAGTACAATACCTCGTATATGATCATATTTTTGGTTGAGACTTGCAAAAAAATCAAATACTTGATCCTCCTCTATCATTTTCTAAAATTTAGCATCATCTTTTGAGCATTCTGCTTGAAAATTCTGATAATAATCTAGTTCTTACCACAATTCTCATAGCTCCGCAAAGGACTGTGATATAGCATATCATATCTCCCTGCTTTGTGTTATGCAGTTTATTACGAATATAAAAAATTTGTGCTTTATTACCTACTTGAGAGTACGCCATAGAAGTAGCTTGTCGTATCTTTATTGCCGTGTCAAGTAACAAATATGTTTGAACAATCTCTGGTTGCGTTGAATTGATAAGCCACGACATCATGAGGGAATTTTCGAACTCCCAATGATTATAATTAGGATTATTGACATCAAGTCTTTGACTATCACCATTAATGTAACCATGTAAGCCTCTAGCTTTGATGAACAACAAACAAGATCTTGAGCAGGCAAGATAATTGGTTCCATCAAGTTTTACAGGACTGATTTGAAGTGAAAGATTATCAGAACTTGAAAGGGTTACCTTTTTCCCATTCATCTTCTTCAGAAACACTCGTAGCAACAAAAAAAAAAACCAACAGATAGGATCGTGAAACAACCATGGACTTTGGTCATGTTTTCCGATGGGCTACTAGAGGTCAGACACGTCAGGGAGGATGAATAGGAGTCGGAGACACTGGTGATCCAAGACTTGAGACGAAAAGATGACTGGAAGGTGACAGGTGGCCTTCATGCGCGTTGGAAATTGACGGTTTGCTACAGAACGTGGCTGCACTGATGATGTCAAGTCTGTCGCAGGTGTGGTCGCTGATTAGTTTTGAAATAGGCTGGGTGGGTGGTGAGAGGAAAAGACATGCCGTTTTGAGCGAGGACAAACTTAGTCGTTCACTGTTTCAAATAGAGAGGAGTAGCCAAGGAAAAAAAGTTCACGAAGAAGAGCACCGCTTAAATCAGACAAGGCTCTGATACTATGTAGAAAACAATTCTATATTGAATTGAGATATCTGTACGTAGGATTTCTATAGTACATAAACAATAGCCCTAGGAATAATTAAGGGATATTCTTAGTTATCAAATCTCCCAATTATAGGTAGAGATCTCTCAATTATAGCAATAGGTCACTACAGATATTAATTCTATATACACTGAAGTAATTGTAGTCAACAGCTCCACATTTCAATAAAATGTAAAATCCTTCAAGCAACTGTTTGTTTCGTTACGGTTTTGTTCAGTTGCAAGTTGTTGAGAGAATTTAGAGCTAATGTGGACTTAAAAAAATGGAATTTCAATATTGCGGCTCTCTTTAGAGATCAAGCAATCTTTTCACTTGTTACCATCTGGAATTATTCCTTCTTATATCTCTTAGTTTCATCCACTCTATGTGTGCTTGATTAGCTCTTTATGCTCTCATATTCTTCTTCTTTCCCACGCTTCCTTTCTGTCATTTTTCTTTTTGATTTGATATCTTAGTTATAGCATGTCGATAGGGCAAAGCCTGTTTAAGCTTTCCAGTGACATGTAGTTTTCACCCTCAGTGAAGTCATTCTCTCCACTTGATTCCCTTCACCAATGCCAGCCACATCTTTTCTTCCCAAAATTTTCTGGATTGAAGCTTAGATGCTGTCAGAGAGAAATTTTTGCTGTATTATTTGGCATTTTGTCTTGAGATGTTGTGAAGGAAACTTTAGCTACATTCACTTGTGCAAGTTCTAATTGTTGCCAACTTCCTTGAATAAGCGTTACTGGTTTTTGTGGATTATTTTTGGTTCAACAAAAATTAAATCTTTTGAAAAGCATATCCTACTATGGCTGAAGTTAGTTTTTGTTTGACTTTTCAGGTGCGAAGGATTAAAAAAGTAGGGGAACTCATACCTTACAACATTGTGCCTCTAGAAGAACCGTCATTGACTAATGTTATTGGAGCTTTCCCTGAAGTAAGTGAGCTTCCCCTTTTGCTGATAGTTTTTGGATGGTCTCACTTCTATTTGACATCTTTCCGTTTTGAGGAAGGATTATATCAAAGTTTTCCTCTGTAGGCACATAAAATATATTGCATCATGAGAATATATAAATTTCTGTGTTACATTTTATAGGTTCGAGGTGCAATATCTTCCATTAGATATACTGAGCACTTCCCCAGACTTCCAGCTGATTTTGAGATATCTGGAGAACGACAGGCAGACATGTTTGATCTTCTGGAATATGTGTTTGGCTTTCAGGTTTGTATAGGTTTTTCATTTTTATTTTTCTGTCTGGTAAGCAATTCACTCTAAGATTGTTGGTAAGTATACAAGAATATTGAATTTTGATGTGTTTATGATCAAGTTGATGTATCGATTATTTTGTGTGTTGCTCCTACGATTTTTCTTTGGATAACTTTGTTGCCATCTCACCTATCTTGCTATCTTTCAAGCAAGTTAGCAGAATGTGGAAGTGAAAAATGTTGCTGATTGTAACACTCAGAAGGGTTAATGCAGAGCACCATTATTTGAGTGTTATGAGAGTAACATTCTTCTATGACTAGAAGCTTTATGTGGTTGAAACTCAGTTTTGGACCTCATTTTCATATAGCCCTGGTGGATATATTATATAGTTACATTTTTTATGATTCTTGAGCAATCTTCCCCTTGTTATGGTCTTCGTGGTTGGTCTGCATACGAAGAACATTACTTTTATCTTGAAATTGATTTACCTTTACCCTTTTTGAGTATTGAATTAGTGATGTAGGGAAAGATGTTAGGGCAGTAAATTTCAATGAATTAGGAATAAAGTTAGGGTGATTGTGGATGGAACAGGAAAACCTTATAAGGATCAAAACCATTGTTCTTTATAAGAAAATATTGATGTTAAATTAGAGTATGCTGGTACATCAATTATTCTCAACCACTCTTTTTCTTTTTTGTCTGTACAACAATTTATTCTCTTGTTGCAGAAAGACAACGTAAGGAATCAGCGTGAGAATGTTGTACTTACAATAGCAAATGCACAATCACGGCTTGGTATACCTCTTCAGGCTGATCCAGTGAGTTCTTTGATTTATTAAACTTGCCAACTGTTCGGTTCTTTTTCTGTTTAACAGATTGGCTTGCTTTCACTTCACATGACATATGTGTCTTGCAATTCATCTTTACTTTTTTTCAAAGAGAATACATTTATTTTCCTTATTAATGCTAGGATTAGATTGATGTTTTCAAAGAACAGCACCACCATGTAGTCTTAGTATATTAGCTCTCTTCGTATAATGGCAAATATATCGACAACACCACCTTATATTTAAAGTTTCTTTTTTCTTTTCGTTATAGTTAGTTTGGATTCTTACAGGACAAAAATTGTTGAAATTGCTTGGTGTGGGGTGAGGAATTTAGAGTAATCTTTAAAAGTTCTAATCAGTGTAAAAGAACTTTTAGAATTAAATTTTCTTGATTGTGACTCATAGGATTAAATCTGATAGGCAATAAAGGTCATCAAAACTACTTATAACACATCTTCTGAGCATTTATAAACTCCACACTTAGTTACTGAGATATTGGATATCACTTACTTCTTTTCATCATATTTGGATCAATAATGCCTTCTATGAATAGGATCAAGTATATTTCCTCATTTAGCACCTCCAAAATATCCATTCTTTGGCCAAATGTGTGGAAGGTTCGGGAATCATGATTTATTTGTGTGCATCATTTTTTTTATCAGACTCAATTGTGTGTAGTCAAAATTTTATCTGATGCAGTTTAGTACCTGTTGATTAATAGGACTTTATTGCCTTGTAGTTAGGACTTGATGACCTTTTACATGATTTATATTGTTTCTGAATGGGCATTGGAAGAAGTTAATCAAATATTTTAGTTGGTTGGTTAGCTGGTATTCTTATTAACTCCTATCCATCTTTTTCCATTCTGCAGAAGATAGATGAAAAAGCAATTAATGAAGTTTTCTTGAAGGTGCTGGATAACTACATCAAATGGTGCAAATACTTGCGAGTACGCCTTGCATACAATAGGTTAATTCTCTTGCCTGCTTTCTTCTTAAAAGCATGCATAAGTTCTATTTATTGAAACACGATATATAACTTGTACAGAATTGAAGCAATTACGAAGGACAGGAAGCTTTTCTTGGTTTCACTGTACTTTCTTATTTGGGGTGAGGCAGCAAATGTCCGTTTCCTTCCTGAATGTCTTTGCTATATATTTCACAATGTAAGCCTTCTGTCTATCTCTTAGTTGTCTTTGAGTTAGATGAATGAATCTATAAATTGTCTTTAGTTGAAGGGTGTGGTCAAGATATGTATTATCTCATAATATTATAATCTAATTGTAATCAGATCTTTTAGATTAGACAGCAGTATCTTAGAGATAGACATTATCCTAGGATTATATTTTGTATCTGTGCAGATTATCTAGCCTATTCTGTAATCCCATTAGTGTATAAATATGTATTGCAGTCTCAAGAAAGTTACAGAGCAAATTAGCTCTTATTCACATGGTATCAGAGCCACGTGAAAGAGATAGTGAAACTGAGGAGACAATCCCGGCAAGTCAAGAAATGACTTCCAATCTTGAGGGATCCTCCACGGCAAACCCAAACCAGACTAGAGGTCAGTCATCAATGACCTCTGGTCTTGAACGAGTTTGAGTTATCATTGTCTCTGACAAACTGAATGGAACAAACTATCGGGAGTGGGTTCAAGCTATGAAACTCGCCATTGGAGGATGCGGGAAGCTGAGCTTTATCATCGGAGATGGGAAAGTTCCAGACCCAACAAACCCGTATGCTGCACGACAGTGGGAGATAGATATAGATAACTCCATAGTCTCGTCATGGCTTCTCAACGCCATGATACCACCAATCAAACGCACCAATCAAACGCACCTTTATGTTTCTACCAACAACTCGAGAATTCTGCCATGATACGCTGATGGAGAGGATGCATCACGGATCTACGAGATAAAAACAAAGCTGTGGTAAATGAAGCAAGGTGACAGAGAAGTTACAAAATATTGGGTCGAAATGGTAGCATTGTGGCAAGAACTTGACCTTCTGTCGGATGAAGAGTGGAGGTGCAAGGAAGATGTTGTGATGTACAACCAGAAAATTGAAAAGGAGAGAGTCTTTGAATTTTTGACTGGCCTCATCAAAAAGTTGGATGATGTCTGTGGAAGAATCCTAAGTAGAGTGCCTCTGCCTACTGCTAAAGAAGTGTTTTCTGAAGTTAGGAGGGAAGCAACAAGGAGGAAAATCGTGCTAAAAGAGGAGCCAAAAGAAGAACAAAATGTATCACCAGTACCTACTAATGAAGCATCTGCACTAATGTCACGTGGTGAACCTAGTAAGAAGAGTCATAAGAAGTGGTGTGAGCATTGTAAACAAAGTGGTCACACCAAAGACACATGCTGAGACATTAATGGAAAGCCTCCAGACTGGAAACCAAAAAAAGGAAAAAACCGCAGCCATCAAGTATCTAGTGAAGGGAAACTATTGGAAGTGCTAAAGAATCTCCAAATTGACAACAACCAACAGAAGACATGTATGATTGCTAATGCTATTGTGAAAGGTAATATCATAAAAGCTTTTTTATCTTCATGCGGTAGGAAGAAATGGATAGTTGATTCCAGAGCATCAAATCATATGACAGATGATTATATCCTGTTTCATTCATATGTTCCTTGTGCTGGGCATGAAAAGTTTAAGGTAGCAAATGGTGATTCCTCTTCAGTTGCAGGAAAAGGAGATATCAAAGTAACATATTCTATGAAACAAAATTCTGTTCTACATGTTCCCAATCTAGAATGTAACCTTCTTTCAGTCAGTAAGTTGACCAGAGAAGCTAATTGTAGTGCTCATTTTTTTCCCTACTCATTGTGTTATACAGGATCTGCCATCGGGGAAGATGATTGACAGTGCTAAAGAGGTAGATGGAGTGTACTACTTTGAAGATGAAGAAAGTCATTCGACTCCTTATAGCTTGGGTAATAGTGTGATTGTTCCTAAGACTGATGAACTATTGTTATGGCATAAGAGGTTAGGTCATCCAAACTTTCAGTATATGTCACGGTTGTTTCCAAACATTTCAATAAATAAAGATCTTTGTGTTCAACGTGATGCCTGTGAATTTGCTAAGCATCAAAGAAGTTCTTTTACAAGGTCCAAATACAAACCCACAAAATCTTTTTCACTTGTCCATAGTGATCTTTGGGGCCCATCTCGTGTTCCTAATAGGACTAATTCAAAATGTTTCATTACATTCATTAATGGCGATCCTCGTTTGTGTTGGGTGTTTCTTTTGAAGGATAAAATTGAAACCTCTATTGTATTCATCAATTTTTATCAAATGATAAAAAATCAATTCCAAACTAGTATTCAAGTCCTTCATACTGACAATGGTACTGAATATTTTAATCAACTTCTTCATACATTCTTCCAAAAACATGGAATTGTCCACAAAAGTAGTTATGTCAATGGTCCTCAACAAAATGGGGTTGCTGAAAGGAAAAATAGACACCTTCTTGAAGTAGGTAGGGCCTTGATGTTCACTAGCAATGTTCCAAAATTTTTTTGGGGGGATGCTATTCTTACTGCAACCTACCTTATTAATAGAATGCTTAGTCGTGTTCTTTTTTTCAAAACACCACTTCAGAAATTTCAAGAAACCCATACTACCACTCATCTTGAAACTAACCTTCCTTTAAAAGTTTTCGGGTGTACAGTCTGTATTCATAGTTTTTCACACAACAAACTTGATCCAAGAGCCAAAAAATGTTTGTTTTTGGGTTACTCTGCTACACAAAAGGGGTATAAATGCAATGATCCTATATCAAAAAGGTTGTTTGTTAGCTGTGACGTCTCTTTTTCTAAGACAAATTTCTTCTATCCCAAGTCTTCGATTCAGGGGGAGTATTGGAGTGAGTTTGGTGGTGATGAATCTCAGCCTGGACCTGAACCTGAACCTGAACCTACATCTGGTGGTGATGAATATGTTACTAAACCTATCCCGATGCCTATGTCATCTCCTATAAAGACAAATCCTAATACAGAAATAGCTATACCTGATCATACACTCAGGATGTACCCTCGGAAGACGAAAGCAAGTAGTACACTTCCTATCTCTGAAGCTTTACCAATCTCTGAACTAGTGCAGGTCCCTACCAAAGAAGTTCAGAATAGTAAGGATCAAGAAGATAACAAAGATTTAGAACTGCCAATTGCCTTACGGAAGAAATCTAGATCATGTACTATGCACCCGATTGAGAGGTTTGTCTCTTATGATGCTCTATCTTCTCAATATAAAGTTTTTATTGCTAATCTGGACAGAATTGACATTCCCATAAATATTCAGGAAGCTCTTAAAGTTCCAGAATGGAGAGAAGCAGTTTTCGAAGAAATAAGAGCACTTGAAAAGAATGAAATGTGGGAAGAAGTTGATCTGCCAAAAGGAAAGAAACTTGTGGGTTGTAGGTGGATATTCACAGTCAAATATAGGGCTGATGGTTCTATCGAGAGGTATAAAGCGAGATTGGTAACAAAGGGCTATACTCAGACCTATAGGATGGACTACAAGGAGACATTTGCACCTGTGGCAAAGCTAAATACTATAAGACTATTACTATCAGTAGCTGTTAACTTTGACTGGCCACTTCAGCAACTTGATTTCAAAAATGCCTTCTTGAATGGCCAACTAAAGGAAGAAGTGTATATGGAACTTCCTCCAGGGTTTGATGAGGAAGGAGGAAGCAGAGTATGTAGACTAAGAAAATTCCTCTATGGGCTGAAGCAATCACCACGAGCTTGGTTTGAAAGATTTGCCAAAGTCCCAAAAACAGAAGGATACATACAAGCTCAATTAGATCATACAATGTTTTTTAGAATTAGAGAAGGTAAGAAGACAATTTTGATTGTGTATGTAGATGACATTGTCATAATTGGTATTGATGTAGAAGAAATTACAAGACTCAAGACAGCTTTGAGGAAGAATTTGAAGTTAAAGACTTGGGAGAAATGAAGTATTTTCTGAGCATGGAAGTAGCAACATCGAAGAAAGGGATTTACATCTCACGAAGAAACTACATTCTTGATTTCTTGAGAGAGACTGGAATGTTAGGATGCAAACTAAGCACCACTCCTATTGACAGTACAAAGTATGAAGAGGATAAACTCGTTAACCGTGAAGAATACCAAACACTAGTGGAAAGGAGAAAGCATTTTGAGGCAGTTTATAACATCCTATGATATTTAAAGGGTACTCCTGGGAAAGGAATACTATTCAAGAAGGGAGATCAAAGAACAATTGAAATATATACTGATTTAGATTGGGCAAGTTCAGAAGAGGATAGACGATCAACTACTAGGTATTGTACTTTTGTGTGGGGAAATTTGGTCACATGGCAAAGTAAGAAGCAAAAGGTGGTAGCCAAGAGTAGTGTTGAAGCTAAACTAAAAGCTGTTGCAAAAGGGATTTGTGAAAGTCTATGGTTAAAGAGAGTGTTGACAGAATTGGGAATCCTTTTTGAGACACCTATAAAACATTATTGTGATAATAAGGCAGCCTTAAGCATGGCACACAATCCAGCCCACCATGAAAGATCAAAACATGTTGAAGTTGATCAACATTTTATCAAGGAGAAGATAGAAGATAGAAGATAGAAGATGGGACAATATGCCTAACTTATGTCCCAATGAAGAAGCAGACAGCTGATGTGTTTACCAAAGGACTTCAACGACAGGTGATTGAAGAATGTATCAGCAAGTTGGACATGATTGATATCTATGATCCAACTTGAGGGGGAGTGTGGTCAAGATATGTATTATCTCATAATATTATAATCTGATTATAATCTTAGAGATAGACATTATCCAAGGATTATATTCTGTATTTGTACAGATTATCTAGCCTATTCTATAATCTCATTAGTTTATAAATATGTACCGCAGTCTCTAAGAAATGTACGTAGAGCAAATTAACTCTTATTCACAAATGGTCATTACGCTGCATGCATTTATTTTTATACGGGTAAATTGGTTCTATCAGCTAAATTGATAATTTGCTGGTGCATTTCGTGGTTGCCGTAAGATTGCTCTTAATTCAAACCTAATTATATTTTTCTATATTTGATTTAATGCTTGGTTTTGTGGATGCCCTTTCAAATTGTTTAATGTTATTCCTTTTCCCTCCAACTTAAGTTGAAAATGTGGTAATGGTGTTTCACCAGCTAATGATTTGGGAAATTGTTTATTTCTGCAAATTATATCTTACAAGATAGTTTAGAAATGTTTTTAGTATCACTTTGGTGCTCTTAGAGTAAATTGCTTAGGTGGAGTCCTGTTGGGACCATTGTTCATCAATACTATTTTGGCATATGATCTATGTCCATTGGAGATAACATAATTATGTTTTTCAGATGGCTAAAGAATTGGATGCAATATTGGATCGTGGAGAAGCTAATCATGCTGCCAGTTGTGCAACAGCAACGGGTTCTGCGTCCTTCCTTGACCAAGTTATTAGTCCTATATATGAGACAATGGGAAAGGTAAGTAAAACCTCAGTGTGAGTTAATTTCGTGAAATTAAGTGCTTGCCATTATATTAAATGGTGCAAGTCATTAGACATGCTCAGATTGAGGTTTCTGAGTGGATCACTTCATTGAACCATTGAACACTTATCTTTTTAAATTCTGTATGGTATATGATAGGAAGCTTTGCGGAATGACAATGGAAGAGCTGCACATTCAGCTTGGAGGAATTATGATGACTTCAATGAATACTTTTGGTTTGTTCTCAGAGATTTCTCTTACTATTTTCTTCATAGCAGACTTGCAATGTCTTTGTTTCTCATTTCCGGCGCATATGTAGGTCACCTACATGCTTTGAGTTAACCTGGCCTATGAAGACGGACTCACCTTTTCTTCTGTCACTTAAAGGACGAAAAAGGGTGAGCTGCTGTATTCATAAATTGTTCAGAATTTTTTATGGTTCTTGATGCCTCATTCTTTATATTTGAAATTATTATTAAGATGGTGTTTAATGATACAGTGATGTCAAGGTGGTCAATTTTATTCTGTCATTGTACATCTTGTCAAAATTAGTTTTCCATAGCTATGCTGCTATTAAATTCTCTGATTATAGTTGGCCATTAAATGAACTTAGTTGATAAAGTGTCAAAATGGTTTGCTGTTTTCCACATTCTCTAATGTTTTTCATTTTTGCTGGAAAGTTTGATTTTCTTGAATTCAACCTGAAATGTGGTGTTAGTTCTAGTTTAGCTTTTTATTTTGTTGCTGATATTGGTGTTTGCAAACCTATTCATGCTTTGTTTGAAGGAACATGCAAAAGCATGTCCCATTGTTCACCGGTTGTCAGTTGTAAGTTATGATGGCCCTGGTTTGTTAGATGCTGGTGATGCATCTTTTTTTGTCATACCTGGCATTTTGTTTGAAGCAAGATGTAAAGCATAAATATCAACTTTTCCTTGACGGAATAATCATGTAAAAGAAGATATTGATTTGGCTATTAACTTTAAGTTCTGAACAAATGCTTGCATCTTTCAACCTAACAACTTGTTTTTTTTTTTCCTGACAGACTGGTAAAAGCTCTTTTGTTGAGCATCGTACTTTTCTCCACCTATACCGTAGTTTCCATCGGCTATGGATCTTTCTGATCTTGATGTTCCAGGTTAAGTTTGTGATTATTGATGTAATTAGTGTGAGATGTTTATATTCAATAAGTTCACTTATTATTCTCTTATCTGCAGGCTCTGACGATTATAGCATTCAACCATGGGCATATTAATTTGGATGTCTTCAAAATAGTACTGAGTGTTGGGCCAGTGTTTGCTATCATGAATTTCATAAAGAGTAAGCTTGATTTCTGAATGAGTTTTGAATAAAACATGCAATTTTATTATTCAGAAATTTTTTCTCTCTCTTCGTAACTATCCTGCTGCTTACAGGTTGTTTAGATGTTCTGCTTATGTTTGGGGCATACAGCACTGCACGAGGCATGGCTATCTCAAGAGTCGTAATTCAGTTATTCTGGACTGGCTTTGCTTCAGCAGGAGTATCATATCTTTACTTGTGAGTAGCTAGAGCTGTTTTGCTATCATTGTTTAACATTGCCTTTGTGCCATTACATTTCCTTCCCTCTATTGGTCTTCATTTTTATTGTTGAAATGCTGCAGGCGGGTTCTGGACGAAAAGAATAAACGGAGTGCAGATCCATTCTTTTTCCGGATTTATATACTTGTGTTAGGTGTTTATGCAGCTGTGCGCTTGGTCTTTGCTCTGTTACTCAAACTTCCAGTTTGTCATTCTTTGTCTAACGTATCAGATCAACCATTCTTTCAATTTTTTAAGTGGATTTATCAGGTAATTCAGTTTTATCTGTTTGGTTCAGAAACTTTTAACAACATTCATTTGAAAGGATTGGATATGTGTCTGTCCCTATACTTGATATTTATTTTAGTGCAACTTTTATTCCTACTTCAGGAACGATACTTTGTTGGACGTGGTCTTTTTGAGAGAATGAGTGATTATTGCAGGTTTGTTTCTCTGATATTCAATGTTTCAACTCTTCTTCGATAATCAAGTTTTATAGCTCCCAATCTTTAATTTGAATGCATATGTATCTTGCTTCGTTGAAATTTTTTTTTCTTGTGGAACCTATTGCTTTTGCTTTCTGATTTATCAGGTACCTTTTTTTTCCTGAGTGTGAGAGGGACATTGTATGGTCTGTTACTTTTAGTAAGTTTGGATTGGAATGCATATGATTTCAATATATTTGATGAATTGAAGATAAAAAAGCTGTGTGTGTTTGTTGTATTGTGTGTTGATGTATTGTGTGTTGACTCACATGTATTATGTGGAGGTGTGTATGCTTTTGATTGCTTCAGTTAGACTGATATAAATAGTTCTTCCTCTTTTACATCCCACATTATGCCCCAACCTTGTTGTTTATTAAAATTTTCCTCTAACTGCTGCAGGTATGTCCTGTTTTGGTTACTGATCTTTGCGTGCAAATTCACATTTGCTTACTTTCTCCAGGCAAGTATGGCGCCTTAATCTTCACAATGATTGAAGAGGACATGAGGTCATCTTTGAATTTTTGCTGGAAAAAATGTTTTACATAATCTTAACTTGTGTGCAGATTAAACCCCTTGTCAAACCCACAAATATTATAAGGGATCTTTCCTCCGTGCAATACTCGTGGCATGATCTTATATCAAAGAGTAAGTTTGTTGATTGTGTTTGAGTTTCCTGTGTTGTGGGAAATTTTTAGATTGGTTTAGCAAGGGGCCTTCAAGAATATGTTTGTTTGTTAGGTCTTCTTTATCTTGTGAAGCTGCTTATAATGTTATGCATTACTACAATTTGGCACACTGCAATCTTTTTCATTCATTGATGCTGTTATGAGTCTATCGACAACTATATATCTGCTGGAAATAGGATATCACATGTTGCATAAGCTAACAATTATCTTCAACATTGTTAGCTATTGGGCTGGAGTAAAAGCACGGGACAACTCAATGGAAGTGAACTCTCTTTAATTTCCAAAGCACACATATAGCGACTAGACTCAACTTATTAATCTGTTTACGTTCCTTATCATTTCTTCATATCCAGCTCAATGTATTTACTTATGTTATTTTCTTTTTATCATTCAACATTTGTCTTGATAAAATGTAGTAATTTTGACAGTCCTCTGAAGCGTGCACTATCTACCCATACTTATTCAGGAAGAGCATCTTTAGTTCATTGCACTTGTTACTGATTTGCTGATTTTGATTTTTGCAGATAATAACAATATCTTGACCATAGTTAGCCTCTGGGCTCCTGTTGTAGCTGTGAGTGCTTTACTCATTTTGCTTGTGGATGTTTAGAAATTTGGCCATTGCTTCTTTAAGGAGCACAGGACCTCTTAATTTTGTCATATCTTTTCATTATCTGAGATATTTAAGTGAAACAAATTAAAATCCAATTGCAACTCTATTGACTTGACAGAGCCCCTTCACTTTAATTTCTACTTCCTTAGTCGTTTTGATTGAAGACATTATGGAAGTTATTTGCATAATTCCATGAAGGGATGTCCTTGTAGAAAAGTTTAACAAGCGGGTTAAATAGCAGTTCTCTTTTCTCTTTGCAGATATATCTCATGGACATTCACATATGGTACACTGTGTTGTCAGCTATCGTGGGTGGTGTAATGGGTGCAAGGGCTCGTTTAGGCGAGGTATGAAATGGTATTTTCGAGTGGTCATTTGAAGAAACTTTCTTTCAACTTGTGGACCGTAGGCTTAAGCATTTTATTGCGTCTCTTATTGCTGTAAATTCCTCAATATTGTGCTGACAGATACGCTCCCTTGAAATGGTGCACAAACGTTTTGAGAGCTTTCCAGAGGCTTTTGTCAATAATCTCGTGTCCCCACAAGGAAGG
>JANQBM010000007.1:26422702-26440573 GCA_025594535.1 Erythroxylum domingense | reverse complement strand
CCATCCGCTTGGACATTAAGTGGATTGGCACTACTGATTCACATCATTCATTGGTTTATGCCCCTTTTCTTTTCTTCTACGTCTTTCAATTTATCTTACTTTACAATCAAATTTCATGCAGAAGAAATGGCTCTGCTGATGTTGAATCCATCGTAAACTGTGGACCTTGAAAGTTACCTGTTGTTAAGTTAAAACTCTTTAACTTTTGCAATTCTCAAATTAGTTTCCTGACGCTTTCCATTTGATCGATTAGAGTTTAGCCAGCCAGAGACAAAAATATACTAACAAAAAGCGGCATAATGGTTTGAAGCAGATGTACTCGACTCTAAAATCTACTGCATTAACCTACAGAACAGCTAATCAACAACAAATACAAATAATTTACATATCCTGGTTTCACTTTGGCTTGAAGTAAAATACTGACACAAGATAAATATATAATGCCACTAGTTTGAAAAGCTTGCGGCAGCTAACCAAGAAATTGAAAGTAAAGCAAATATCCACCATTGTGGGAAAAAATTCGAAACCCTTCATTTGTTTCAACCTATCAACTAGAACCATCTCAACCCAAAAATTTCTACATAGGCTGCTAAGATGCAAATATCATTTTTCAATCGCCACACATAGGCTGATAAGAGCCATACATAGGCTGCTATGATGCAAATATCATTTTCAATTGCCAGTTTAAGCCATTGAGGCTTCCTCACTTGCAGAATTGCCAAATGGTGTCGACCGATCAACCCTAGATCCTGCTGAAGAAGGTAATTGTTCTGGATGGTCAAATTTACAAGCTGGCCCAAATTTGCAAATGCCATAGCGGCTGTAGTGGGAGCAGATGTTTTGATCCTAAAATGGAAAAGGGTTCATCAGAAATGAAAAATGTGGATATTTTTTGTGGCAACAATGTAAAGTTACAGTGGTAGGAGTAAACCGAACGTGAAGACTACCATTGCAGTGATAAAAATGATTTTCTCAAAGAGACAAACTCGTCAGCTAGGTCTTCCTACATCTGTAAAAGTTGTTACATATAACTAAACGTATATAGTATCCAGTGGAAAATAGAAAAGGTATGAAGCAGCCTCTCTGTCAACATCACCTCATATCTACCAAATCAAATCGATTAAGTCACTAGGCATATTCTAGCATGTCACATGGTAGGGCAAGACAATAATTTTCTGAAAATTGCTTCTGAAATCATACCTTAAGGATTTTTTAAACAAAAAAAAAACAGCTTACAGGTCTTAATGGCAGGCCTTTGTCACTGAGTGTACACGGTGGTGACTTTGAGATACGATTCTTTGGATGATGATATTTGCAGTTAGATTTAAACTTACAGTCCCCAGTTTTCATATAAAATTTGCATTCTGGCTCACCAGGCCGTTCAGGAAATTCATTCACTACCCACTGCTGCTGATGTCCATAGAGATTAGGATCAGTTGCAGAATTGTTCATAACATATGCTGGAGACATGTGCATGCTCCTTTCTGGAGGATATACAGGAGCCTAGAAATTACAGAAAGATCCAATAAATGCATTAAATGTTGTTCCTACAAGGTATTGCAAGAGGACGAGATGTGAAGTCGTTGAACACAATCACAATCATATGTTCATATATATATATATATATATATGAAGAAAAATGAACAGAAGGCAGAGATCAAGTACACCCTTTATATAAGCAGGTAAAGACAACAATTAAAAGATATATGCCTCTGACATCCTACATTAGCTTATCCAAAAAGTTTCCCTTCTAACTTGACACAGTCATGCGCACATGAGTTGGCAAGATTATTTGCTATCTTGAATGGAATGGAAAACCTTCATAAGGCAAATGCACACCTAGCAACTTGATTCACATATTGAGAAACAAACCAAACTAGACAAATCACTAAGCTAATCTCAATCAGAAATTAGACTAGAAAATAAATGAATAGTATATAAAGACAAAAGATAAAGACCCTTGACAAGTTTTAGCAGCATGACAGTAAAGTGGGAGACAACAAACAAGAAACATTGACCAAGTGGATGACATAAATAGCACAAAAACAATGGAGAGTAATGTGTAAACCTGATACACATCCCATTCTGAGTTTTGGGTAGCAACCCCTTGTGTTGGTGAATACATCATCGGAACAAAGGGAGCAGCCTCATTTAAAGCACTTGAAGAAGACCACGATGACACACTTGGTTGTGATGGCCCCTGTAGAGAAGCAGAGCTTTCATTGCCAAATGCTGAAGGAAGTTCACTTCCTTCAACAGCTGTAGGATCTGGATGATTGAACTTGCAGCTAGCTCCATACTTGCATGAGCCATTCCGCATGTAATATGGACACTCTTTCTCCCCCTGTAATCAAGAAATATCAGCATGAGCAATGGAACACAAAGAAAAATCTCCATATCACTTAGCAACAGAAAATTCTTTAGGGTTTGTCATATTCAATACTGGTCTGATAGGAAGGCCCAGAAAATTGAGCTCTGAAACTGGCAACACGGGATATTTTGGTCTTGAGTGGTTGAATCTACAAGCATTTCCATACTTACAGCCGCCTGTCATCAAGAAATACTGTAGCAGACACAAGAAGAAAAGATAACATTTAGATAGATGCAGATGTTGATGCAACATAAGAAACCGACTAAACTTGTTGGAAAAAAAAGAATATTAGCATCCCATAATTATCTAACTTGCAGTTTACATAACTCTGTAAAAAGCATAGCTAGAGAGGGCATCAAGTTTAAGGAATTAAGGCTTGTGAAAATTATTACATATTCCAACAGAGGAATCCCAAGCTTCCAGAAAATGAGTAACTTGTGAGCATATTAAAATGCCAGCTGCAGAGAATCAGTACGTAGTTTTTCTTCAAAAATGTTATGCAAAAGATGATTAGTACAGGATATTTCTGCAATTTATTCCTACTAAGAAAAAAGTAAAGTAATCATTTCAGTTTAGAAATTATTCAGCACAACTGAGACTTAAATTGCAAAGAAAGACCGCAAACAAGTACAAAGATGAAATCTCAAATAATCTATGAGACTAATGACCTTGCATTCTGTCTGGCCTGGCTTCTCAATAGCTTCTTCTCCTTCCGGAAACTTCTCCTTGACGGGCTAATTGACAATGAGATAACAAAAGTTTAGGCAGCAATATCCTAAAGATAGCAAGTAAAACACTTTGAAATTTTGGAAACCTACAAAATGGAAAAAAATAAACTTTGAAGGCTTACTCCAAAACATCATGCATGAAATAAATCCAAATACTTCCTTTAGAACCAATAAATTTTTAACCAATCAAGAATAACCACGCAAAAGAACATCCCAGTCTCCAACAAACAAAACCCTTATTCCCTTTTCCTTGTCCTTTTGACATTCATCATTAACAAAAGCCAGAAACTCTTCTTACAAAACATAACAGTAACATAGTTATGCATCAAAAGATCCCTACTTTTACTGCTAAATAAGCAACGAAAGTAAATAAAGTAAGCACACGTCTTCTCCCAAGCAGTAAAAGAATAAGGTTGCATCTTTTCAAGCATACAGTCGCCCTGAACCACAACCATACAAAAAACCCAAATGCGAATACAGGCAGCGAAACTTACCATGATTTGCCTTCTAATAGGGTGATTAAACTTGCAATTGTAACCAAATTTGCAAGATCCAGCTTTCATATAAAAGGGACAATCTTCAGCATCAGGCCTAAGAGGATACTGATGGCTTATACTAACATTATTAATCCCCTCAATACCGTACCCAATCTTTTCAGTCTCACTCCAAACCACGTTCTCGTGCTTGTCATCATTTCCACCGTTCTCTAATTCATCTTCACTTAAATTATTCAAATGTTTCCCTTCTTCCTCATTCTTAGCCCCTCCAAAACTCAACTTCTGCTCTAGTTCTTTGTGGACATTGTTCTCTTCAACAACGGCCTGATCATGGGTGAAACGCCCCTTCCCTTTATGCAAATCCAAGTGCTTGTGTGACTTTTCGGGGAATTCATCTTCTCCGACCGTCCGATAAAGACCGTACGGCGAGTAATCGTTAGAGGATGGGGATGAATTGAACCCAAACTCGGGGCCCCCGTTGGGATTAGTGAGGGAATTGGGGTATCCATAGCGTTCCATTTCTGTTCCGCATTTCAATTTGTCGAAACCCTAGATTTTGCACACAGAGTGTGCCTTTGTGCCAGTGAGGCAAGAAGAAGAAAGAATGTTGTCAGATGAAAGACATCAACGAGGAGACAACTATTTCTTTAGAACGGGTCACCTTTTAGAAAAAATTTAAAAAAAATATATAATTTTTGCTTCACATTTTATTTTTTTTATAATGTATATATATATATATATATATATATACATACGTTCTACATTTTATTTTTAAAGAAGCAATTATCAAAAAGTATCTTTACGATTAAAAAAGATTCTTGAGATTTACGTGAAACATGTTTCCTAGTTCCGTATGATTAAAAAATTCAACCGTCAATTCAATTATAAAATGTTAACTGATCTAATTTTTTTATTCAGTTTTTAATTTTTTAATTTAATTTATTTTAATAAATTTTATTATTAAAAATTAATTAATTTATTAATTAATCTTAAATTAATAAATTTTTATAATTTAAATTAAATTAATTAATCTTTATTTAACAATCGCATTCGATTCATTCTAACAATAAATAGTAACACGTGAGCTTCGTTCATAATTAAAAGTCGGCCTGGGTTTAGTTTGTGACTTGGGAGAGCCACTGAAACCTAGCCCGAATAGATCATTGGCACTCAACTTGCCTAGGCCGGCCCCAAAATTTTTAATAAATTTATATATTTTAACTTTTAGTTATTGTTGATAAATATGATTAAAAAATCTACAAAAATGTATGCAGCTATTTTAAATTTAAATTTTATTTACAAAATGTGGTTACCTAGTACAAAATTAATCATTTTTGTCTTTTTAAAAATCGTAAAAATAATAAAATGTTATTGAATAATGTAAAGTTTAAAGAAAATACTTTACTTACTTATTCATTCATAATAAGTTAATATAAATAAATAGTAATATTATACACTTATATTAATAAAAGAATAAATTATATATAATTAATTATGGCTTTAATAAGATTTGCCTCCCCTAAGTTCCTAAAACCACGTTATTGGTCATCTAAGTAAAAGCATTAATCACTTTGCATTCAACCAAAAGGATTAGAGAGAGTCATTATAATTAGTCACAATAACACTGCTAAACCAATGTGTAAAACTGGTAAATCAGTGTATGAAACAACTTATTGCTTCCCAGGCATATGTAGTTCAATGACAACCATTAATGCACCTTCTACAAAGGAAAAGAACAGGTTTAAGAAGTAGAAATTGATATTAAAAAGTGGGTTTATAAGTAATTATTTTTTAAAAGGGTAAACACCAATGAGTCGAGAGGATTGGATTAAAATAGCTTCCGCCTTGCATCTTCATTATCATGTTTCGAAAAAGAAGAAACATATGGCATTGGGCTACTCTATTGGTGTAAATAGTATCCTAATCTCTTTTGCAAAATCAAAAAGTTACGGAGTTTATGAAACATTTTGTTTGATTAGAAAAAATTAAGAATCACTAGCTACTAATCATTATTGGATTGTGATACGCATGTCGATCCAGCGGTTCAGGAGCTTCGCAGGAGTACCAGAGATAGGCGGAGGCCTAGTCGATTCCACAATTATATTTAATTTATTTTATGTTATTTGTGTTATTTTGTTTTATTTTTAAGTTTGGACTATTTTGACAATTATGTAATTAGTCCAAGGTTTTCTTTACGGTTCTTTCCCTCGTCTAAATAGGCCGAACCGTGGGTTGTTAAAAAGGGGAGATTAGCTCCACCGAAAATTATGCGATATCACAAAAAGAAAATTTCAATCCTAAGAGGTGTCTCTTCTCTGCTTGCAGCAATCCCTCAACGGATTGTTGTTCTTTCTCTTCTCAATCTAATTGCTTTGGAGTTCGTAACTACTCGAAAGTTACATATCTGATACATTAAAACGTATCATTGGTGCTTTCATTGCTTTCTCAAGTGTGTGGTTCATGGTGTGGAATTTTTTTCAGTGGTGCGTTCCTTTGAGTTTGACAGCATAAGGGTTTGTAAGGGCCGCTAGTGTTTGTTGCTCTCGCAGGAAAATTGTGGCGACGATTCCTTGGGTATTCTCTTCAGTTCACGTGCCTGGTTCTCTTTTCCTTTACACGTTGGATTAATTGATGGATTGCTATTCTTTGTGGTTTTCTAATTACTGAGGGTGTTGGCTTTGTATGGATCTTGGTTTCGGTGCCATATCCTTTTGTGCCCCTGTGTGTGGTTAGGCATGTGTAGATTGTTGTTTTTTGTGGGTACTTGTGTGGGTTCTTTTGGGTACGTGTGCTTCTTCTGTTGGCAGGCTGAGGGTGTGTTTTCTGGGGAGTTATTTTGGTGAGCCATTGTTGCTGTGTGTTTCGATGCCCTCGGACACTACCTCTTCCTCGGATGATTTGGAGCACGCCATTGGCTCGAGCTTCGCGGAGATTGATGCCCGTTTTGTGCACATGGATGATAAGTTGGATGATCATAAGCTGAATATCCATAAGGAGTTGGCTTCCATGAAAGCCATGATGACCCAATTGCTGACTCAAGTGGATGTTTTGGCCGCTGATCGCAATTCTACAGTGCGTGATTCAACACCAGCGCGGGTTGAGTGCGCACCTCCTCTGTGTGCGCACCCTCAGGTCGAGGAACATATGGTTGATGATACGACTGCATTCTCGGGCCTCAAATTAAAATTGGACCCTCCCAAAACAGATGACTCTGATCTGCAACGTTGGTTGTTTGCTGTGGAGGAATACTTTCAATGGTATGGCATTCCGGATGCGCAACGATTGATGCTTGTTTCTTTGATGTTTGATGGTCCCGCTCTTGATTGGTTTCGCCGTTTGAAACATAATGGCCTCCTTAGGACATGGATTGATTTCGTTGAGCAGGTCAAGTGTCGCTTTGACCCTGATTGTATGAGGATTATTTCGAGTTGTTGGCTAAGTTGCAACAGTAGGGGTTGGTGTTGGAGTATCAGAATGAGTTTGAACGTTTGCTTAACAAAGTCACTGGAGTATCGGATGATTCTTTGACTTCACTGTTTATTTCGGGTTTAAAGGCCGGTTCGTAGGGAGCTTCGCATTATTCGGCCTGCTACTTTGAATGCGACATTCGCCTTGGCTCGTGAGCTTGCTGCCAAGCACGTTGACATTGCTCCTCTTCCGCCTCCTCCACGAGATGCCCCATGGCCGCTCTCTCGGCCTCCACCTGCTTCAGATTCCCAATCCTCGGGTTCTACGCCTTCCTCTACAGTGGTGCCCTACAAGTCTCCTCCTCCCTTGTTGCCTACTCCTCCGCCGTTGCCTCCTCCACAACGTACTATCCGCCGCATTACTTCAGCTGAGAAGGCCGAGAAGGCTTGTAAGGGTTTATGCTACTATTATCCGGAGAAGTGGACTTCCACTCATAGATGTAATGGCCGTTTTATTTTTTTGGTGACTGATGATGAGCGCGAGCTTCCTTTGGAGGACAATGTGACTGATGAGTTAGCTTTGGAGGCGGATATTTCTAGCTTGCATAGCCTGGCTGGCTCTTTGGCACCACGGTCCCTTTGCATGAATGGGTTCATTGTGGGTTCCCCAGTGGATGTGTTGGTAGATGGGGGTAGCACCCACAATTTTGTGCATCCGCGGATGGTTGAACGTTTGCATTTGGAAGTCTCTCAGGTGGACCCCTTTCGGGTTTATGTAGGGAATGGTAATTCATTGGTTTGTACTGCGCAATGTAAAGGCCTCGAGCTATCTATCCAAGGTTATGTTTTTTCGGTTGATTTGTTCGTGCTCCCCATTCACGGCCATGATATCGTTTTGGGGGTCCAATGGTTACAATTGTTGGGACGCGTGGCACATGGTTATGCAAATTTAACCATGGAATTCCAATGGGGAAACACGCTGATTGTTTTGCGGGGTGAAACTCAACCTTTGCACGCCATTTCCTTAAACAGTTTTTATTCTTTGCAAGTGGCTTCCGAGATCGTGGAATGTTATGAGATTTATTGTCTTCCGGATGCATTTTTTTATGCAGCTGAGGATGTGCGTTTTCCCGACGATTTGCCACCAGCTGTTCTTTCGGTTTTGCAGCGGTTTACCGCCATTTTTGGCACCCCAGTGGGGCTGCCTCCCCACCGTGAGCATGATCATCGTATTTTTCTTCAGCCTGGCGCGCCTCCAGTCCATGTTCGGCCCTATCGGTATCCGCATTTCCAGAAGGAGGAGATCGAACAGTTGGTTCGTGAACTGTTGGAGTAAGATAACATCCGTCCTAGTCGCAGTCCGTACTCTTCTCCGGTGCTCCTTGTTAAAAAAACGAACGGCACTTATCATTTCTGTGTGGATTATCGAGCGTTGAATGCCATCACCATTCCCGATCATTTTCCTATTCCCATGACGGATGAGCTTTTTGATGAGTTGGGGACTGCGAGATTATTCTCTAAGCTAGATTTACGCGCGGGCTACCACCAGATAAGAATGCACGACAAAGACATTGCAAAGACGACTTTCCGGACTCACGAAGGGCACTATGAATTTTTGGTAATAACGTTTGACCTCACTAATGCTCCCTCCACTTTTCAGGCATGTATGAACAGGTTATTCTCCCCTTATCTCTGGAAGTTTGTGATTGTTTTTTCGATGATATCCTGATTTACAGTCCTTCTCTTGATGCACATGTTGAACATTTGACACTTGTTTTGGAGTTGTTGCTTGCTCACCAGTTTTTTGTGAAAGTGTCTAAGTGTTCTTTTACCCATTCGTCGGTGGATTATCTCGGCCACATTATTCATGATGGCTCGGTTTCGGCTGACCCTTCCAAAGTATCGGCTATGGTCGAGTGGTCCACACCGAAGACTGTTAAGCAGCTTCGTGGTTTCTTGGGCTTGACGGGGTATTATCGGCGCTTCATTCAGGGTTATGCCACTATTGCTGCACCTCTCACTAATTTGCTGAAGAAGGATGGTTTTCTTTGGACCAAGGAGGCTTCGGTCACCTTTGCACGCCTCAAGGAGGCTATGGTGAGTGCCCCCGTTCTATTTTTACCAGATTTTACTGAGGTGTTTGTTGTGGAGACAGATGCATCTGGGGTTGGCATTGGCGCGGTGCTTATGCAGAAGGATCACCCGATTGCCTTCTTCAACAACAAGATTGGTCCCCATCGCACATGCGCTTCCACTTACCACAAGGAGTTGTATGCAATTGTCGAGGCCGTCCATAAATGGCGACAGTACTTGCTTGGGCGCGAATTCATTATTCGCACTGACCAGAGGAGTTTAAAGGAATTGTTGCAGTAGGTAATCCAGACTCCAGACCAATAGTTCTATATGCGTAAGTTATTGGGGTTCCGGTTCTGGATTGAATATAAGCCGGGGCGCACTAATGCGGTCGCGGACCACTTTCCCGGCTGGAGGAGCTTTCTGACCCCAGGGAGTTGTTCTTTATCGTTTCTCATCCTATTCTGGAGGTCCTAGAGTTGATTCGCCATGAAAATGCCACTCAGCCAGATCTTATACAGTTACATGTTGCTCATCATTATTCGTTGCATGATGGGATCCTCTACTTCAAGCGTCGCTTGTGTTTGGTGAAGTCTTCTCCCTTGAAGCGCACCTTCCTCTCAGAATTTCACTCCACTTTGATGGCGGGACATACTGGGGAGTTGCACACGTTCCAGCGTCTGGCGTCTGTTATTTTCTGGCCGGGCATGCGCACGAATGTTCGCCACTTTGTGGCTGAGTGCCTTGTTTGTCAGACTACTAAGTTTTCTACACAGCCATCCCCTGGACTTTTACAGCCTTTACTGGTACCCACTCGAGTGTGGGATGAGCTCTCTATGGATTTTATTACGGGACTTCCTCCTTCTGGTTGTCGTGAATTGGCTCACTAAATATGCTCATTTTGGCGCTCTTCCGGGTGATTTTGATGCTCATCGTGTGGCCATTTTATTTGTTGATATGGTGGTTAAGTTGCATGGTTTTCCTTCTTCTATTGTATCTGACAGGGATTCAATTTTTCTTAGTCGTTTATGGAAGGAGTTGTTCGTGCTCAGTGGCACCCAGTTGCGGCATAGTACCGCTTATCACCCTCAGATGGATGGGCAGATAGAGGTCATGAATCGGACTTTGGAGCAGTACTTACGTGCCTTTGTGCATGAGCGTCCCTTACGCTGGACTGTCCTCTTGCCATGGGCAGAATATGCGCTCAACACTAGTTTTCATTCTGGCTTAAAGATGACGTCATTTCAAGCGCTCTATGGTTGTCCACTCCTATCTTTTCTACCCTACCAGGCCGGGTATAGCCCCCTTCCTGTTGTTTATCATGTTTTGCAGGAATGGATGAGTTATTGTGCACTTTACGCGCTAATTTGGAGGCGGCGCGGACTCGCATGAAGACACTCGCAGATCGCCATCGCCGCGATGTTGAGTTTGTAGTTGGGGACTTTGTTCTCTTGAAGTTGCAACCATATCGCCAGCATTCTATCTTCTAAAGGCGCAATCATAAGTTGTCTAAGTGTTTTTATGGCCCTTTTGAGATTCTTGAGTGCATTGGGAAGGTCGCATATAGTTTGAAGTTACCGGCCAGTGCTAGGGTTCACCCGGTGTTTCATGTTTCTCTGCTTAAGCCGTATGTTGGTGATTCCCAGCTTCTGACTCCTCTTCCCTTGCCTGATGAGCTCGTGTTGGGTAGGGTGCAGTCGTTTCCTATGGCAGTCCACGGATCACGGATGATATTACGCGCGGGACGTCCGGAGGACCAGGTTTTAATTCAGTGGTCAGACTGGGCTTCAGGTGATGCTACTTGGGAGCCGGTGTCACGCATTCAGCAGCATTACCCTTCTTTTAACCTTGAGGACAAGGTTGCTACGCAAGCGGAGGGGGATGATACGCATGTCGATCCAGTGGTCCCGAAGCTTTACAGGAGTACCAGAGATAGGCGGAGGCCTAATTGGTTTCACAATTATATTTAATTTAATTTTATGTTATTTGTGTTATTTTGTTTTATTTTTACATTTGGACTATTTGACAATTATGTAATTATTCGGGGGTTTTCTTTACGGTTCTTTCCCTCGTCTAAATAGGCCGAACCGTGGGTTGTTAAAAAGGGGAGATTAGCTCCACCGAAAATTATGCGATATCACAAAAAGAAAACTTCAACCCTAAGAGATGTCTCTTCTCTGCTTGCAGCAATCCCTCAACGGATTGTTGTTCTTTCTCTTCTCAATCTAATTGCTTTGGAGTCAGTAACTACTCGAAAGTTACATATCTGATACGTTAAAAAGTATCAGATTGTAAATGATCAATTAAGAACTTCATAGTTAGTTACGGTTGGTTAGGTCTAAACCAGTGGCTTTTCTCTCTTTTTGAGAGTCTTTTGTCTTTGCTTTATGCAAGTTTTATTTTGTTGATATTATCTTCTATTGTTCTATTTTGAGATGGCGGATGATGAGACTACATCTGTGGATATTGCAAACCTTTCTGTTGAGGGTGATGACGATGACGGGTTGGTTTTTACTAGTGAGGTGGTGGCTCCTCTAAACCTTGATTATTCTCTTTGTTTGTTTGACCGTTTCATTACGAAGAAGGTAATAAATTTTCAGGCCATGAAGCAAACTATGGCTTCTGTTTGGCAACCTTTTAAGGGAGTGACTATCACTGAGGATGAGGAAGGTTTATATCTTTTTCGCTTCTATCATGAGGTTGATTTGGAACGGGCTCTTGATATGTCTCCTTATACTTTCTCTAATAACTTGTTGCTGCTTAATATGGGTTCAGATTCATGGGTTAGAGATGGGCTTCCATTTTGATTCTGTCCTGGGACGGATTGGAAATTTTTTGGGTGAATTTGTGTCTATTGATCCCAATAATTTCATGCGTTCTTGGAATTCTTATATGAGAATTATAATTAAAAAAGATGTTAGCACCCCTATTGTTGATACCAAGAAAATTCGCCATGAGAAAGGGGAATGGTTTACGGTAAATTTTGCTTGGGAAAAGTTGCCTAATGTTTGTTTCATATATGGCATGTTGGATCATACGGAAAGGTTTTGCTGAAGTCTTCTGGACCGGAATGTTAAATAGATTGTTCGATGCTTTGGACTGAAAATTCGAGCTTCTCATCAGCCTGAATTGATGATTGGTTCGCGGTGGTTAGTGGAGGGTCTGGTAACTGCAGGAGGAGGTGGAATTGACTGTGCTGTTTTTGGAAACAGCGAAAATCATGGGAAGAATGTAACTAATCCCTTATTTCTAGAAGGTGATAATGCATGATCAAATCATAATTTAAATGGGTAGGATTTGGGGAAGAATGATGGTGGCGGTAATATGGAAGTTAATTCAAATGATGGAATTATTTTTAATGACATAAAAAGGAGAAGGCCTTCAGCAGATGGGCCAAAAAATGGGCTTGGTCAGGTTGATAGCACCTCTTTAGGCTCTAACAAGTCTTCTTTTCAAAAGCATACATCAGCGGCCGACCATGGTTTCCAAGCCTGCCGACCACAATGAGTACTCTTAGTTGGAACTGTCGTGGGATTGGCAATCCATGAGCAGTATGTGCTTTACAAGAAATTATTCGTGAGAAAATGCCACTATTTATTTTTCTTGTTAAAACCTTATGTTCTTAAAATAAAATCAATGAAACAAAATTGCTATTGGGATATGATGATTTTTTATGTGTTGATTGTGTTGGTCGCAGTGGCGGATTGGCACTACTTTGGAAGGGTGTAAATAATGTGACTCTTGTTAGTTCTTCTTTTCGTCATATTGATGTGGAAGTCGAGGTTGATCTACTTGGTACATGGCAATTAACAGGTTTTTATGGAGAGCTTGATAGATCCCGTCGGGTGCATTCTTGGCAATTGTTACGTACTTTTGCCTCTCACTCGGATTTGCCATGGATTTGTTTAGGTGATTTTAATGATCTTTTGTCTGCTTCTGAAAAAAGGGGAGGTCATCCTCAACCTACTCTTCTTATTAATGGTTTTTGGGAAGCGGTTATTGATGCAGGCTTGAATGATTTTTCGATGACTGGTCACCCTTTTACTTGGGAGCATGGACGGGATAGTGGTAATTTCAAGGAGGAAAAGCTGGATAGAATACTGGTGAGTGACTTGTGGCTTCAACGGTATAATTATTGTCGAGCTGAAGTGCTTGATATTACTTCCTTAGATCATTATCCTATATTTCTCCAATAGCGCTATTTTGTGCGCAAAAATTATAGGCCCAAGTTTAGATTTGAAAACTCATGGGTCCATGAATTAGGCTGCAGAGATTTAATAATGGAATGCTGGACTTTGAATAGGAATGATGGTCTGCTGGATAGGTTGGGGAAGTGTGATGAAGTCTTATTTCGGTGGGGTCAAGAACTTAAGAACTTCATTATACTGAAATCGGTCAATGTAAACGGCTTATGAAGGAATTGAGAGGCTCTAGGGTGGTTTCGAAGGTGCAATAGTTTATCCAAGCTAAACGACGCTACCACGAGCGTTTGGAAGCTCGAGAAACTTTCTGGAAGCAGCGAGCTAAAGAATACTAGTTGTAAGGTGGGGATAGAAACACTCGGTTTTGTCATCGGGTTGCTACTGCTCGAAGAAAGAAGAATAAAATTGAGAAGATACGGGATGACAACGACAATTGGCATTCATGGGATTCTGGGTTAGATCATGTTATGCTGGACTATTTTGCTACCCTTTTTGGTTCCCAAGATTGCGAAACAGAACCTATTACTGATCTTCTTGATTCGGTGGTTACAGAGGAACAAAATTTGATATTGTTGGCTGATTATTCATTTGAGGAAGTTCGCACTGTTGTTTTCTCTATGAAACTGGATAAATTGCCAGGTATGGATGGATTTAATCCTGGTTTTTTCCAAGCTTATTGGGATTTGATCGGCAATGATGTGGCTATGTTTTGTATCTCAATTTTGCGTGATAAGGTTTGCCCTGCTAATATTAATGATATTGCTATAGTCTTAGTTCCTAAAGTAAATTTGCCTGAAACTATGGTTAAGTTTAGGCCAATTGCTTTATGTAATGTGTTTATGAAGATTATAATTAGGATGATAGCTAATCGCCTTCAAGGTATTCTTCCATTGATTATTTCTGAGAGCCAGAGTGCTTTTGTACCTGGAAGACATATTCAGGATAATTGTATCATTGCGTTTGAAATGATGCATGCTTTTCATCAATGAAGTCGTGGTACTGATTATTCTACTGCCCTTAAAATGCATATTAGTAAAGCGTATGATCACATGGAGTGGAAGTTTGTTTGCGATGTTTTGATTGCTTTGGGGTTGGATTGCCAGTGGATTTATTTGATTCTTGAATGTATCTCCACAGTAAAGTATTGGGTTCTTCAAAATAACAGTGAAATTAGTCCAATTACTCCTACTCGTGGATTGAGGCAAGGGGATCCTTTATCCCTATACCTCTTTATATTATGTGTTGAAGGGCTCTCTAAGTTGATTCACGAGGTTGTTCATACTAGACATATTCAAGTAGGGAGGGTTTCTAGGGGCGGACCGACTATCTCGTACTTATTTTTTGCGGATGATAGTTTGGTTTTCTTTGGAGCTAGTACTCAAGAAGCTAAAGTTTTACAACAGATTCTCACTATGTATGAAGCTGCTTCTGGTCAGAAAATAAATCTCAATAAATCTTCTATTACTTTTTCGAGGAACACGCATTTGGATAGAAGAAGTGCTATTTGTAATTTGCTGGGTGTTGAAGAACGTGATTCTCTTGGTATTTTCTTGGGAATTCCTTCGCATGTGGGGAGGAATAAAAAATATGTGTTTGCCTATGTTAAGGATAGGGTCTGGCAGAAATTAAACTCTTGGAAGATCGTGCAGGTAAAGAAATTCTTTTGAAAACTGTACTACAAGCTATTCCTAATTATGTGATGGGGTTGTTTCTTCTTCCTAAATCTTTATGCCAAGAGATTGAAAGAGTTATGTCGAGATTTTTGTGGGGTAGTGGTGCTAATTATGAAGGAGGTATTAGATGGATGGCTTGGGATCGAATGGCTCGGGTCAAAACTGTTGGTGGTATTGGTTTTAAACGTTTAAAGGAGTTTAATCTGGCTCTTCTTGGGAAACAGGGGTGGAGGATTATTACAAATCCTGGATCATTGGTTGCTCGAGTTCTAAAGGCTAGATGCTTTCCCACAACTAAATTTTTGATTCACTGTTGGGCTCTAATCCTAGCTATATGTGGCGTAGCATATAGGAAGCAAGAACTCTTTTGAACGATGGGGTCTACTGGCAAGTTGGTAATGGTACTAGTATTTCAATTTGGGAGATGCCATTGTTATCAAGTAGCAACTCTATGAAGATTAGTTCAGTTCGGCCATCTTCTTGTAATGATAATCTTGTGTCAGACTTGATTCAAAATAGGCAATGGGATAGAGGTAAGCTTCAAGATTTATTTAATGAAGCTGATCAAAGACATATCTTGTCCATTCCATTGGGTTGCAGTAGCACATGATAGGATTTGTTGGAAATTTGAGCAAAAAGGTAATTATATATTCAAGTCTGCTTATGCTCTAGTTGTAGGCCGTTTTAATGCAGCAAATCAGAATGTTGAGGCAGTTTGGAGGAGACTTTGGAAACTTTGTGTTCCACCAAAGACTCAAAATACTTTCTGGCGTGCACTTTCTAATATTCTTCCTTGTCGAGCTGTTTTAGCACAACGTCGAGTACCAGTGACTGATTTTTGCCCATTTTGCTATGGTTCTAGTGAAACTATTCTTCATATTATGGTTGAGTGTCCATTTGCGGTGGAAGTTTGGCATTTAACTGGATTTACAATTTCACATGCATCTGTTGCTTCATTTATGGAATGGTGTTTGCTATCTTTGCTATCCCCCTCGAATGTACAGGCTACTTCTATGATTATGATAGTTTGGGCCCTTTGGAATTGTCAAAATTTGATTGTGTGGCAGGGGAAGGTGTTTTCTGCTAAACATGTTGTTAATATGGTAGCAAGCTTCTATTGTGACTGGTCTGATGCCAATTCCAGACCTCTATTGGCTATGCAATCTCGGGTGAAACATGTATGGAAGCCGCCACTCGCGGGTGCTTTGAGAGCCAATGTGGATGCCTCCACCGGTTCTAGTACCGGTTATATGGGTATTGGCATTATTGTTCGCAATGCTGATGGTGATTTTATTGCAGCTAAATCATTGCGCATAGTTGGTTTTTACTCGGCAAAGGAAGCAGAGGCTATTGCCATTAGAGAGGTTTTAAGTTAGATTAAGGAGCTTGGATGGATGAATTGATTGTGGAATTGGATGCAAAGACAGTTGTTCAAGCAATTCAAGGTTCCTCAAGAATGGATAATTCTGCTTTTGGACTTGTTATTCAAGATTGTGTCTCTCTCATTAGTGAGCTTGAGTTTGTATCTTGTCTTTTCGATTATAGGTCTGCGAATGTGGTTGCTCACACTGTTGCAGTGCGTGCTCATTCCGAGTCAGGCTTAGAAGAGTGGTTTAATGTACCTCCTCCTTATATTATGAGTTATTTTGATCATTAATAAAATTACAACTATTTCTCTAAAAAAAAAGAACTTCATAGTTACGTATGGATCAAACCACATAACCATGCATTATTCTGGCAAACGATATAGATGCATTATGTCATATTACCCTTAAAAAACCACAATCACAAATTACTGTATTAACCTGTGTTAGTTTTTGTGTAAGCTATAAAAATAAAGCAGCAGGAGAGCAGCCTCGTCGGACTGGGAGGGGAAGCAGGGAGACCTTGTGGAGTCCAAAGTTACTAAATAGCAACTAGGTTCTACTCCGTCAGAAAGTGTGCGAAGGGCGTAAGGTACTTCAAACATGTGCAAGGTAAGGCCAGAGCTGTCACCTCTCTCCCCCCCATATCCACCATAGTCATTTCATTTCCCTCCCCTCTCGTCGAAAGTGTTGCAAACCTTTAAATTAAATGTTTTGTATTTTACTAAATGTGTGTGCATGTAAGATTTCAGTTAAGGGTCTTTTTTTTCGGTTACTGTCCATCTAGTGTCTTATTCTTTTTCATTTTCTCGGGTGCAATGAGCTTTCCTCATGGTCCACTGTAAGCTGGGCGGGTTTCTCCTTTACTAAAATGTTCATAAGGAGTAATGGAGGAAGCTGAACGCAGCTACGACTGCAGGTTGGGGTCAGGTAGAACAAGTACGTTGGATAGGGATGGGGGAGGTATACTTGTTTAGTAAATGCTAGATGTAGACTCTGGCAATTGATTAGTCGGCTGCCTCGAGCATTCTGACAGGGCGGCTGTTACAGGAGGGAGGCTGGTCCTTTCTCTTTGTCCGACCCGTTGGACTCCGCTGGCGTTTTAATACCTTCTCCTTTCGGTACTTCTCCCTTTTATTTATAGCCTTTTTTATTAAAATCTTATCTTACCATTTTCACTGTTCTTCTACCCACTAGCTAATTCGCTTCTAAAGGGTCATAACTCACAGCTTCTTTATTTTTCAAGCATTAAAGCTCACGTCTCACACACCAAAACCATTTTTAAAATCCATCTGCATAACCATTTACGATATTGTTTCCATCCATGCCAGTGAATCAACATATTGTATTGTGCGTGGTTTTCACGTTGAGTGTCAGGGTTGTTTATTGAGGTCGGTGGGAGTTTTTATTATTATTTTTTAATACTCATTTTTTAATATTGATTTTATTTTTTTGTATTAGCTTTATCATTATTATTGGTATTATTTTTATTATTATTATTATTATTATTATTATTATTATTATTATTATTATTATTATTATTATTATTATTATTA
>JANQBM010000007.1:26402344-26422602 GCA_025594535.1 Erythroxylum domingense | reverse complement strand
CTTTAGTGAACTTCCCAAAATACCCTTACACTAACTCTTATTCTTTTCAATTTCAATTAACACCATAAGCTTTCAAATTTTAATCCATCAATCTAAAAAAAAAATTTTCTACCCCTCAAAAACTTTATAATTAAAGCCTAATCACAACAAAATAATAAAATTATCCCAAAAATATTGAAAGAAAAATCGGAGTCCAACATCTGTACATTATACAAGTGTGTCCACCTATAAAAGAAGAGGCTAATTCACAATTAAAATCAAATCATTTTATTATAATTTAGTAAAATCGTATTGATCATATTATCCTTCAATTATTAAATAAAAGATATTATTTTAGCTTAAATCAATTTCAAACTATGGTATTAGTCAATGTTATTAATACCATATTAGAATGGTATTAATATTGATTAATATAGAGTATTGTTTTGAATAATTTTTAAAATTATAAAATAGTCGTAAATTTTATAATATTATAAAATAGTTTATCAATATATTGTGCTATGTAATTTTTAATTTTACTTGAACCATGTCTCAAAAAATTATAATAATATAAATTTGATATAAAAAATCTATTTATTTATATTAATATTATTTTTTACTTATTTCTCATTTAAACAATAACTATAATTAGTATAAGAAAAATTCGTTTAATTTTCATACACATATATAACTAAGAATAATATCAAGTTCTTAAAACGTTGCAATTGATTACATCAAAACATCATATAATAAGTCTTTTTAAAAAATATCATATAGTAAGAATAGGTTCATAAACATTACAACAAGTGTTCATGATGATGAATACAATAAAATAGAAGTAAAACTTGAAACAAAAATACTTGTAATTAAAACTTTTATATTCATATTTATATATATATAATTTATCATATACATCAAATATAAATGAAATTAAAAGAAAATAAAAAATAAAATATGTGACTTCATTCAATGACATATATGATTAAATTGCACTAGTCTTAATTTTTATTTAGTATATGATTCTAGTCATTAAGAGAAGTTTCATCATTATCATCATTCTAAAGCATTCCACCAAATGAAATGTTAATACTTTTCTATCCAAAATTATCTTCCAATTCACTCTCATTTATGAAGCTTGGTTCTTCAAAAACTCAAATCATTAAAAGATTGATATAATCAAGACAAACTGAGTAAATAAAACTACTTGTTCGATTAAAAGTCTAGTAAGCAAAAAAAAATAAATTATTAAAAATTATAAGAAAGTATATTTAATTTAATAATGATAATAGTATGCCTTTCTCGAAGCTTTAAGTTGTATTAAATAAAAACTAAATCATTTAATCTTTTATATTCCAATCTTTTTTTTAACGGGTGAATTTGCTCCAGTTCCTTTTGATACTCAATTGTATTCACACATCAACTCAAAATTTAAACTACAAACCTTTGTAATTCTAGAACACTACTTTCGAACTGGTCCTATTAAGTAACAATAAGACAACAAAAATAATCTTATAAATAAAATAAAGTGATCATTAATTTTAAATAAGTAAAAAAAGTGAAGAAACGTATACCTAAATTAAATTTGTCTATTTGATGAATTACAATAGAAATCTCAAAATCACTGCATGCATCCTTGTATACCTTCATTTGTGAGCTAAAGAAATCTTGTATCATCTTATGTGAAACAATTGTTGTGATAGTTAATAACATTCTCATATTAACTTCAAAAAAATTTATAGAACCTAATATGAAATAGGTATTAGGATTTAAAACTTCCCCAATAGTAAATAATAATAGAAAATTTGTCCTTCTTATCTTTTATTGATGACTACAAGTAAGGTATATACAAAGAAAACCTATTTTTCATATTGTTCTTAATTGCTCCCTTCATCTTCTCCATGACATTACAAAAGTAACTTAATGTTGCCTTCTCATCATTATCAATCAGACAAAGTACTCTCATCAAAGGCCCATAGACTCAGATAACAAATTGATATTGAGATTAAAATTTATGATCTTCAAGTATAATTTTGGAAACCTTCATTCCATCATTTGACATGATATATTGACATGCAACTATTTTTCACTTATAAAGATTTATCTAAGCTACTTCTTCATTTAAACAAAACACCAAAGTAATAAGGAATTAGTTGGAAATCTTGTAATGGTAGGACGATACAAATTCTTGCCACTAGTGAAATCTTTTCTCATTAAATTCAGAATTAATTCACGATTATAGATGAACTTAGTCATATTTCTTGCATTCTACATAGTTACATTAATGATAGCAAAGTATCTAGTATCTCCAATATTTTTTACCATCATTTTAATGCAATGTACAATATAAAGTCTAATAGAAAGAATTATACCTACTTTACAACATTTTCTCACGTACTTTATAAGCAACATCATTGTTAGTGATAAATTGTTCAATATTTTTAGGCCCAAATTTATTGATAACTTCATCAAACATCTATAACATAGTATCATCATTCCTTACAAGACTAAATGCATTAATGGAATTCAAAATCATCATTTCATTAACAAAATAAATGAAAATTTTGATAATGGACTCATGTCTTCTATTTGTCCCACCATCATAAATGATTGAACACCCATAAGTTGCTCAAGTCATATCTTATTTCTTTTAAATAACTTTTTATTTTAAAAACATAGTTGCTAAGAAGATTACATTGATAGTCATCAATTGAAAGGGCTTTATATCCTGGACTGTAAGAGGCAATAACATCCATCATATATTTAGTAATAATAAGGGTAAGCAGTATTATATGGCACACCTGAATCATATCACTATTTATCCATTGTCATGTCCACATTATGAGCTACTTCTTTAGATTATAAAGTACTATGAATCGAAGGTTGAGCTCAAAGTGTTGCTTATAGAGCAAAAAAATTAAACACCTATCTTCTTATCCTCCTCACATTAGTTGCAACAAACCCTTCTTATTAGGTAGGAATAACACTTTCAATATTACCAGTATCATCCTAATCACTGTAAGAACTTACAGAGCTCACTATCAATTTCATAGTTTAGTTTTTTCCTTCTTTCTTTTTCATTATGATACTCTTCAATCAAAGTTTTCATTTGTCATTTCATATCATAACTAAGTTTCTTACAAGGCTCCACATCACCTTTGATCCTAATTAGATATTTCTTTAATTTGGTGATTCCTCCATCTTTCAAATGTTTGTTGCAATCCAAACAAATAGTATAGTTCCTTATACTAAGAACCATTCTAGCATAAGCTCAAGTTAGATCATTAAATCTTCCTGAAGAAATTGAATTATTAAGAGTACTTTCTCTCCATTTATTTGTAATAAATGCAATTAAATAAGTACAATAAACTAAATAAACAACATATTCACCTCTTAATTATAGACTAGTAAACACATATAACTTATTAAGTGAATAATCATCATAGATATCTATACATGGGAATTGAACAAAAGCTATCACAAAGTATGTATTTTTCTACCCAAAACAAAACGTAAGCACACCTTAGATTCTAGAAATATACAGACAACTTGAACTTTAAAGGAATTCCATATTCTTGAAAAGAATATCCAAAGCAAAAACATTAAATATGTATATGGCATGACATGTTTATATATTCAAATTCAATAGTGTAAGAATTCTCATTACTAACCACTACTTAGTGATATGAAAAATATGGAATTTGTTGTGTAAAATAACAAGAAAAAGTAGAACAACTTCTACAAAAGTATTGCATGTATATTGTCTAATAAACTTCAAGAAGACATATTACATGGACACATTTGCAAGATGTCTTATAAATAGAATGTATCACTTCATTCTTCTAGTTTTATATGGTATTTCAATTATATATGCAGACAAAAAAGAGCTAGGCAGTTACATGTTTACAAATGATTCATTTTAACATGTGACCCTTAATTTAAATATGTAAACATAAGCACCAAGTGAATTCCTTGGACCAGTTATAATATTAGAAAAGAGACAAATAATGTGATTTATATAGTTGTAAATTAATAATATTTTCTTGTGAAAACTTAGTTAACTAGTATAGTAAAACTAATATTAAAGTGTGATTATATGACTATTAAGAATAAATTACTCATAAATTCAAACAAAAATAATTACTAAATTGTAAAAGAAACTCTAATGGAATCTAACATAGAAATAGACTAAATAACTAAATAAAACTATTTAATATTTAAAAGAATTTGTCACCAAATTAGAGGTTATAGAAGTATAGGGACTTAAATGAATGATAAAAACTATTGGAATTAAAGTGAAATAAACAACTAAATTGAGGGCCAAAAGAACTAGTTTGCCTTAGAATTAAGATTTCCTTAATTACTCATAAAAAGCTTGAAAACTGATGAAGAGTACTGATGATGGGTGAGAGCACTAATGACTGACGAAGAGAAGAGGCGGCGAGTGGCAAAAAGAGAGATATTGTCAGGCTAACAACAATTGTGAGGGTAATTTTAGTATTAGATCTAAGTTAGTTTAGTAATTGACGAGGTTGGATGTTTTTGGATTAAAGTGGATTGAAGGTGAGTCTAGGGAATGGTGAATTAATGGGATCAAGCTGTCCACCTCCGTAATTATACTTGGACATATAAACCAATTAGTGTTTACTTAAGTAACCATTCCACTGCCTACAGTTCATCTATCTACGTTGAATCACCATCTTCCTTCTTAGATCTAAAGTTCAATGTTACTTGTATGTCCAAATTTGATGATGCCACTATGATGAGACCATTTGCTTCCACATATGTTACACACCATTGAGGGGCGAAGGATAAGTAGTAATAGATATGAGATCTCACAGAGAAGAGGGTAGGGGCAGAGAGAGAGAGAGAGAGAAAAGAAGGGAAATGAGGAAGAAAAGAGGAGCACGATGAAAAGCAACCGAGAAAAGATAAGTTTGATAAATTTCTTCTTGTATTCTTTTGTTATTCTTCTCTTACTTATATATTTTGTTTTTCTGTTGAATTTTGACCTTGCAGTTACAAGTCTCTCCTATAAGCTTAGGCTCACTAGTTACAAAAGACTCCTGAGGACGTTACAGTAACTACTATAACTAATTTTTATTCGTTTCTCTACTTATTCTAAAAAATAAGAAAATGACAATATATAATGGATTGAATAGTGTGTGCGTATGGCAGATTGCATGCATGATGATGGTAGTGGGTTGTGATAGCTGCTTATTTATGTTGCATTGATATTTATGTTATGACAATATCCCCTCTGAAGCTGTTCCTTATCCTCAAGGATTCAAAGTTGGAAACTTTCATAGTAACTCATGATAGTCTTCCCATGTATCTTATGTTGATTCCAGTCCTAACTATGGCACCACTACTTTAGTCACTGCTTGATTCCCCTTTTTCACCATTTTTCGATCCAAGATAGCTACAGGCTCCAGTTTGATTTCCCCTCCTGGTCCCGTGATTGGAAGTTAAAATTGTGTTTGAATATATGACCCAATCCTCTTCTTCAATTTTGACACGTGAAGAAAAGTATAGATTGTAGAACCATCTGCTAACTTGAGTTTGTAAGCTACCTTTCCAATTTTCTCTAGCAATTCGTAGGGCTCGAAATACCTTACTGATAGCTTTTGATCAGCCCTAACTGTGACAGAACTCTGTTTGTAAGGTTGTAACTTCAAGTATACTTGATCTCCAATCTTAAGCTCCCTTTCAATTCTATCTTTATCGGTATATTACTTCATTCTGTCTTGAGCTCTCTTTAGCTTCTCGTTTAAGTAAGTTATAACTACTCCTTTATCTTTAAGAAATTGGTTAGCAGCCTCATTTTCTGTGATGTTAACTTTCTCAAATCCATAGTTGGAAGGTGGTATTCCATATAAGGCTTGATAGGATGTGGTTCCTAAAGAAGTGTGGTAATTTGTGTTATACCACCACTCTACCAAAGGTAGCCACTTGACCCATTTCGGGTGCCCACCAACCATGCACCTCAAATAAGTCTCTAAGTGCTTATTTATTCTCTCAGTTTAGCCATTGGTCTGTGGGTGATAGGATGTGCTAAGCTTCAATGAGACTTCCAAGGATTTAAATAAAGCCTGCCAAAAATTGATGGTGAACATTGTCCCTGTCAGTCACTATAATTTTGGGTAATCCATGAAGTTTATACATTTCTCTATAAATTCCCTTGCGTTGGTGCTATAATAGGATATGCTATTGCTATAAAATGTGCTCCTTTAGTTAATCTGTCGACCACTACCCAAATTACATCTTTTCCTTCAGATTTAGGAAGACCCTTAATGAAGTTCATACTAATATCTATCCAAGCAGCTTTACGAATTGAATGGCTGTAACAATCCTGGTAAGCCCACATGTTCTACCTTGTTTCTTTGGCACACATCACACTCCTTAACAACCTTTTTAACATATATGTGCAATCCGTTCCAGTAAAACATTGAATGCATCCTCTGATAAGTTCCCATTATACAAGAATGACCACTAATGAAATTCCCATGAATGTTGCTTATAGGTTGTCTCCTTAAGGTTCCAAAGTAAACCACAACAATTTTTCTTTGTATTTTAGAAACTCCTTATCCCAGTTATACTTCTGAGATGGCTTTACTCTTGTTTTCACTTCCTGTATTAATTTAATCATCTCTAGATCATATTGATAACTTTCTTTCACTTTAGTCTGCCAGGTAGGAGTAATCACTGTTATAGCTGCAAGTTGCCCCTCAGGTTCTTCCCACCTCCTGGATAATGCATCTGCAACTCAATTCTCTCTTCCCTTCTTATACTGGATCTTGTAATCTAACCTTAGAAGCTTTAGCAATCCTTTTTTCTGTATATGATTTAGTAATTTTTCGATCTAATAAATATTTAAGACTTTCATGGTTAGTTTTTATGATAAATTGACTTGGCTCCAAATAATGTCTCTATTTTGCTACAGCCATGAGGAGGGCCAGAAATTCCTTCTTATAAATGGATAAATCTTAATTTCTAACTCCCAAGGCTTTACTCATAAAAGCTATGAGCTTAGGATTTTGCATTAAAACTACCCCAATACCTATATTGCTTATGTCTGTCTCCAAGACAAAAGGTTGAGTAAAATGTGGTAGTGCTAATACTGGAGCCTCTATCATGACCTTCTTTAGTGTATTGAAGGCCTTTGTAGCTTCTCCACTCCACTAGAAAGAGTCTTTTTTTAGTAAATTGGTTAGGGGTTTACTGATTTAGCCATACCCCTTTATAAATTTTTGATAGTACCTTATAAGGCCTAGTAAACTTCTTAGGGACTTGATGTTGACAGGAATTGGCCAACTAATCATTGATTCAATTTTTTCAGGGTCAGTTGAAACTCCATCTTTAGAAATTATATGCCCTAGGTACTCCACATGAGTTTCTGCAAATATGCACTTATTGGCCTTAATATACAACATGCTTTCCCTCAACTCTTCAAACACATAAGGTAAATGAGTTTTGTGCTCCTTCAAATCCTTACTATAGACAAGAATGTTATCAAAGAAGACTAGGACAAACAACTGCAGGAAAAAGGCTAAAACTTCATTCATTAAGGCTTGGAATGTGGCTGGTGCATTGGTTAAGTCAAAAGGCATCACTAGAAATTCATAGGGGCCTTGGTGAGTCCTAAAGGCAGTTTTAGGGATATCCTCCAATTTATTCTAACTTGATGATAGCCTGATCTAAGATCAAGTTTTGTGAAAATTGTAGCTTTATGTAACTCATTTAGTAGGTCATTAATCATGGGTATGGAAAATTTGTCTTTAATTGTCATGTCATTTAGCTTCCTATAATCCACACACATTCTTATTGTTCTATCTTTCTTTTTTACAAGTAAAACTAGGGAAGCAAAAGGACTTTGGTTAGGTTGGATGGTGTAGTTTTGTAACATTTCTTTTATTTGCCTCTCAATCTCGATTTTTTGGTAATAAGGGTATCGATGGGACATTAAGTTCACTAGTTGGCTTTTAGGTGTGAATGGAATTTTATGGTCAAGGGTTCTTTAGGGTGGCAATGTCTTTGGTTCTTTAAAAGATCACTGTAGGTGTCAACTAGCTGTTGCATTGTTTCCGGAATGGTATGTTTTAAAGGTTTTGATTCGATAGAGTTAACATGGGCTATCCATTTCATTTCTCCCTTTTTCAACATTCTATCTATCAATTCAGTACCAGCCATCTTAATGGTAGCAGTCTCATCAATCCCCTTAAGCTCAATAGGAGTACTCCTCAACCTTCAAAGCTCAATGTAAGGCTGTTATAATCAAAAGTAATGGGACTCATAGTTTTGAACCAGTCAACTCCTAACACCATTTCACATCCCACCAATTTTAATGATTTGACATTGAATGTAAATTCATTTCCCTGCATTTTCCAAGTCGAAATCTCATACACTAACCTAGAAATAGTTATGTTTTCATTTTCCATAGGCATTAATAAAGGAAAAATAGGGGTAGGTTCCATAGGAGTATCTTGAATGGCCCTCGGGTCTATGAAACTATAGGTAGCACCAGTATGAATCCAGTATGATCAATGGTTTACCTACATATGAGCCTTTGACTCCGATAGTGATTGGGGTGTTGTATCCAATTATTGCATGCAATGTAACATCTTTAGTCTCTCCTTGCATTATCTCCTTTATCTATGCTCCACAGTCAACTGCAATTTCAGCATCAGCACTGTCCTCTGTTTCTAATGCATGTAGAGTCTTAGGCTTGCTTTGATGACCAAGGAAAAATCTATCTCCACATTTGTAGCATTTCCCTTTTTTGAACTCATATAGTTTCCCCAAATTTGGATTTTCCACTTTTTTGTTTACAGAGTTCTTAGCATTGATAACCCCTATTCTGAAATAACAGGATTTAATCTTCTGAATTGTAGCATCTAACTTGAGCTCTTCTTGCTCCGCCACATAATAAGTTTCGTTTAAAGTCCGTGGGTTGATGATAATTAGTGCGTGTTTAGTTTCATCTTTCAATCCTCCAATAAAGCTATGAGTAAAATGATCCTCACCTAATTGTAGCCTCAATTCAATTAGGCAAGCCCGCAATTCATCAAAGGATTCAATATACTCAGATACACTACTAGTTTGTTTCAAATTATTAAATGTTGCAATAATACTTCCAAAGTTTTGCTTCTCAAATTTGTTTAACAATATTGTGGACAATTCAACCTAAGTAATCTCCTCTCATCCCACTAGATAGTTTTCCAACCATCTCTCCACCTTGCCTTCAAAATAGAGCGCAGCCACTTCAACTTTTTCCTCCTCAAGAATCCAAAAAAATTAGAAATAACGAGAACATTTCTGAATCCATAGTCTAGTACTAGTTCCATTAAAATGGGTTAATTCAATCTTGGGCCTTATCCCATTCACTTCCATAAACTCCACACCCCGGCTAGTTGTGGCTCTAATAGAATTACAGGGTTTGGATTGGCCGGTGATGGTTGTCTATTTGGTGTTAGTAATATCCCTTTTGAAGAGGCAGCTGAAGCTGAACCCCCTCCAATCTCATTAGATCCTTTGTTGTTAGCCAATTGTTGAATGAACAATAATAACCAATCCATTTTATGCTCAGTTGATCTATAAGAATCCTTCACACTTTGTTGGACACCCCTCAACTAAATAGCAAATTCATTCATCTCTTTAAATTTATGTTCCAGCTCTTGTAGGCGTTGCTTCATACTTCTTTCCACCACTCCACCACGATCGGCTATGGAATGTAACCTTGTCTTAGCCAGTTTGCTCAATTTCTAAGAAGAGTCTCTAATACCAAGTTATCAGGCCAATAACAATCGTGAGGGTAATTTTGGTATTAGATCTAGGCTCAGTTTAGTAATTGACGAGGCAGGATGTTTCTATATTAAAGTTGATTGAAGTTAAGTCTAAGGAACAATGAATTAATGAGATCAAGTTGTCCACCTCCATAATTATACTCAGACATATAAAATAATTAGTGGTTACTTAAGTAACCATTCCACTGCCCACAATTCATTTGTCTGCGTTGAATTGCCATCTTCCTTCTTAGATCTAAAGTTCAAGGTTACTTTTCTGGCCAAATCCAATGATGCCACTATAATGAGACCATTTGCTTCCACAAATGTTACACACCACTGAGTGGTGGAGGATAACTAGCAATAGAGATGAGATCTCATAGAGAAGAGGGTACACACAGAGGGAAAGAGAGTGAGAGTGAGAAGGGGACAAGGGAAATGAAGAAGAAAAGAGGAGCACGATGAAGAGCAACCGCGAAAAGATAAGTTTGACAAATTTCTTCTTGTCTTCTCTTACTATTCTTCTTCCTTATATATTACATTTTTCTGTTAAATTTTGACCCAGTTGTTACAAGTCTCTCTCATGAGCTTGGGCCCATTAGTTACAACAAATTCCGGAGGATGTTACAATAACTACTATAACTAATTTTTATTTGTTGCTCTACTTGTTTTGAAAAACAAGAAAATGGCAATATATAATGGACTGGATAGTGTGTGCATATGGCTGATAGCATGCATGATGATAATAGTGGGTTGTGATAGCTGCTTATTTATGTTGCATTGATATTTATGTCATGACAGATATGTAATGGATTTGTTGGAAAGATTGGAGAGACAACAAAGGAGTCGAAAAGAGACAAGTATCATCTAGAGCTTTTTTTTTAGGTTTTAGACCTTCAACTTTTGAAAAGTTTCATTTTAGTCCAAATATAAAACCTGTATTTTAACACCATCCGATTCCAGCAAACAAGATTGGTATCGATTGTAATATAAGACCCGTACGAAATCACCATCTAACAAACTATTTGTGGCTAGTACAGTACTATACTTCATGCCATTAATGCCTTACCATCAATTCAAAATTTATCCGTCAACTCCAAATTGAGCGGAAAAAATCCCATCCCCACCAAATACACACACGATGTAAGACAAAGCATGCAATGCAACTTAGAAGTTCTTCTCCAACTGCGTACTATCCTGCAGATACTAGATTGCACAAGTATTTACAAATATCAAGCACTCCAAGGTCTCACCTTGAAATAAGAATTGGCATTGACATTCATTGTAGAATTATCAATCAGTTTGAATGTTCAATTATCAATTGCTCAACTTGCAGTGATTTGCAAGACCCAATTAAGGCCGCCGGTGCAAAAGCCGATCAACTTGGTTACTCTGAATTACAGTTACAGGGAAATCCTATCACTATCTTTAGCCCTAGTTCTACCCTGTCAACAGGACAAAGAGTCTCATTAGCAATGTTAAATACACGGTTTTTCCTTGTAAGGAATCAACCCCTGCCTTTTTTTACAGAGTGACCAGTCTTCCGCTTGTGGCGACTGAAGTCCGACACAAATCTGAATGTCTGTCCACATCCTTCCTCAGCACATACGTAAGGACGAGCACCAGTGTGAACCCTAATGTGTTCAGTCCGTGCCCATGCCCACTTGAATGTCATCTTACAGCCCTTCCAGGGGCACTTAAGGGGGCGGTCATCCAAGTGGACTCGACGGTGCTGCACTAGATATTTGTGGGAGAAGAACTTCTTCCCACACCCCTTGACAGGGCAAATGTTCCTTTTATGCACTGCAAGCTCTTGTTTTGTGCGAAAGCTCATGGCACATCCCTCAATATCACACTGATATTCTTCTCCTTCACCCTTGACTTTGCGATTCTTGCGGCCAGCTGGAGCCTTCACAACTGAAGCACACTTCACATTTTTCTTGGTCTTTTGCTGCTTCTCTTTTAGGTTTGTGTCTGACCCTTTTGACTTTGAAGGTCTTTGCCTGAGCCGCGTACTAGGTCCTCCTTCAGGCTCCCCTTCAACTTGAGGATTAATCTGTCTACAATTGTTATTTCTAGCATCTCGAATCCGTGATGTCCATTGTTTTGCTTGCCTCTCTTGTTTGATTGATTTAGGGGTATCTTTCTTTGTTAACCGAGACATTCCTTGCTTCATCAGCTGAGAAGTTTCCAGTTTCATCTGGCGAAGAGTCAACTGCTTGTTCTGCTTGCTTCTAAGAATCCGGCTGGACTGCTTCTCTGAATTTTCCTCCAACAAATCATCAGATGCTGCATCATCTCTCTTAATCAGGCTGGTTCGCTTACCTCTAGGAGTTTTCCTAAGCTGCTGTTGATTGTTATCCTCCTGCAGATCATCTGAAACTACACTTTCCCTCTCAATGAGTTTGGCCTTCTTACTTCTTGGGATCCTCCTGGGCTGCTCACGAGTGTCATCCACTAGAAAATCATCTGAGGCTGCATCTTCCCTTGCAACAAACTTCACCTTTTTGCTTCTAGAAGCTGTTCTAAACAACTGGTTAGTATTCTCTTCTGCTGACGCATCAGAAACTGAACGTTCCCTCTCAATAAATTTGGCTAGCTTATTTTTTAGAATCCTTTTGCTCTGTTGATGCATATTGTTTCCCAGAGAATCATCTGATATCACATCTTCCATCCCAATAACTTTAGCTCGCTTGCTCTTGGAGAACCTCTTGAGCTGCTGATAATTTCTTTCCTCCAGTAAATCATCTGATGCAACATCTTCTCTCTCAGTATATTTGGCTTGTGTGCCTTTGGAAAATCTTCTGTTCTGCCAATGGGAACTATTCTCCTTGGAATCATCTGAAATCACAGTTTCCCTATCCATATAATCGGCTTGTTTTCTTCCGGAAGCCCTCACATGAAGCCTATGAGAACTCTCCTCAAGTGAATCATCTGATAATACATCTTCAGTCTCAAAATGTGGTGTATGCATATTTCTGGAGATCCTCTCCTCCCACTGACCACTATAATCTTCCTGTGAATCATCGGAAATTTCACCTGCCTTCACAAATTTGTCTAGCTTCCTCCTAGCAAATTTCCTATGTGGCTTATGATAACTGTTCTCCACTAAACCACAAGAAACTGCCATCTTCCTCTCAATAGGTTTAGTTTGCTTGCTTCTAAGAGTTCTACTGAATTGTTGCTGAGAGTTATCTTCCAACGAATCTTCTGAAACACTATCATCTCTTTCAATAGATTTGGCCTGCTTACTTCTATGAAATTTACCCAAGTACCGATGAGAAATATCATCCAATGAATCATATGAAACTTCTCTCTCCATGTACTTTCTCTTGTTCCAACTATGAACCATTGAATGATTCTTATCAGGATTATTCTCCATTGAATCATCTGAAGCTACAGCTTCAGTCTCCATATATTTCCCTTTCTTAATAGACCTGCTCTCTGCTCTCATTTTCCGCTTCCTCCGGTACTTTCTAATGACTGAATCGGTTTCTTTTCCGTTGGTACTTCGTGCATTCTTTTCAAGCTTTTCATCAGATAGAGCCCACCCATGGAAATTCCTTTCCTGTTCATGTTCTTGATCTTGTGCTTCACAATCCCATTTTGCCAGAAGAGGATGAATTTGATTTGACATCCAAACTTTTCCACACCATTTCCCAGCCACCACTTTTTTCTGCTTGCCAGGCCTCCTTCCATTAATATTAGACTTTGAGAGAGAGCTAACTGGAGAAGTTCGGCCAAAAGCATTATATATGACAGAATTGTATGGCATCTGTTTACTGTAAAGAGGAGAACGACTGAGGTTCGCACTATAAAAGAGATTAATCCCCAACTTTGCAGCCCAATCCCCATTCCCTGGTATGGCATCTTCACTATCCAAAGCTAGTTGTATCCTCTCTTCATCATCTTTAGTGGCATCTGTAAAATTGCTCTCACTCCAAAGATAATCAATTCCCAGTTCTTCTGACACCAATTTTGCTTCAGCTTCTATCCTGGGATACTCTGCAAATGTTTTTGGCAAACCCCATGTATTGAATAGCATAAACAACAGAAACTAGGATAATATAGTTTGGAGAAAAAGAAACAATGTTCATCCAATTAAATAACAAAAATTACCAATAATCCACCATGCTGTTTATACCAGTCATACTTCACTACTCATTATCTGACAGTCGTTAAAGGCAAATTAAAAAAGAGGCCACAAAAAACAAAATGACATTTATTTTATATATGAAATATGAGATCATAATATCGTAACACACCTGGATGGCAGAGAAGCAATATATGCACTCCTCCAATTGGACGGAGTTGCTGCTCCACTTCTACAGCATGTTGAAGGCAGAAAACATGCATTCGAGAAGAGTCTTCATCAGATCTTTGACCAAATGATGGATCTGCATGCTCTGTTGGTGCAACAACTGAATTAAACTTTGCTTTTTCAGCATCAAAGACCATCGGGATACAATTTGCCTTTTTATGTGGCATTACTAAGGAATCTTTTAACTTGCCCTCCAAAACATTTGTTTCCCTGCAAGCAGCATTATTGGTTTCAGACTCAACAGAAAACTCTGGAGTCTGGTCACTTATATCCCAAAATTTGGCGAGTCTATGATCAGCATGGCAATCAAGAGTTTTCAAGGCAACCTCATCCTCACAATCAACTCCAGAATGAGATGGAGGTATATTATCAGTGGCAAAATCAATAAACTCTCGCTTAACAGAAGTCAGAGTAGAATTTTGACCATGATATTTACTTTCTGATGAATAAGGCATCCTGTTAACTATATCACCATCTTTAGAAACATCTATCTCATTCTGATCTTCCTCTGAGTCCGAAGAGTTTGCATAATTCAAAGCTAAAAGGCCAAGTGAAGAAGCCTCTTTCTGTGTTGCAGAAGCAGAAGGCACTCCAATACTTTGATTTACCATCTGAACTTGGCAATTAGTAGACTGAAGGGGAACATTAAATAAACCATCTGCTGCATTCTTTTCTACCAATCCTGGAATTTTTAGGGCAAAAAATGTGCTCAAAACCAGTGCCAGTAAGGAAATCACTCAAAAGGACACAGAATCTACAATGGGAAGGAAACAAAGAAATGTTTCTTAACGGTATGATATGTGTGGCATGGGTAAAAACACTAAAATAATACAAGAGTAATCAATGTCATCAAGTAGTTTAATGAGAACAGCGGCCTTGTACCATCACTGCCCTTGCCAAATAGGTTCAAAAATGAATAATGCAGGAACCCAGTAAGTTTGAATATCATAAAAAATAGTGTTGTTGAGGGCCTTTAATGTCCTTAAAAGAAATGCAAAACATCTTCTCAATCAACTAATGCAAAATCAGTATACTGAAATTTTGTAATTGCTACCAACAGACTATATAATGTTTAAACATGTTACAAAGGTAAGCAAAAATAAGAAGATTCTCCATGTAACCTACTTGTCAAGGATTTATTCTCAAAAGTTTGTGGATTATCACTGGCAAAAGCAAGCCCATCCCTATTTACTCGAGAACCAACAATCCAATCATTAAAGAAACTACAATCAGCTGACATGAGGTATCTAGCAGCTGCTTCTCTTGGTTGGATAACAGCAACACAGTCAAAGCTCAAGATTCCACAAGTGACACATGAAAACAGTCTCTGATCCAACAACTTATCACCATGGACCACACTTTCTCTTTCATTGTCTCCACTGGTAGTGAATGTCTCACTATTGCCCCTTTCATCTGAGAAGGAAAAGTTGCTCCTTTCATACAAAGAAGCAATCTTTGCTTTCAAGGAAAAAAATCCTTTTACTTGACTCATTCCATGATCACTATCAGATACGATTTCATCAGAAACTGAACCTTTTGTGGATTTAACAAAATTCTTGCGACTGTATAATCCAAAGGAGGGGTTCAACCTTAACTGTGACCCAACACGTAATTTTGAACAAACAGAAATATCTGAAGCAGTTTGGGGAAGCAGCACAACTGAAGATCCTTTTCCAAGAATATGAAGCAGCTCATTGTTCTGAATAACATTCTTTGCAAATAGTTCTTTAACCAGTGTTTCACCTTCACCCTTTTGCTTATCTTTGAGTCTAGAACTCCGAGGCTTTATATTGATACTTACAGATGATCTGCAAGGTGAAAACCAGAAATAGGCATTGGTGGTTTAGAATCAAACAGAACTGCGGCAACTTTGAATGTGCAAGTATCTAGACTAGGAGTTCTGCCGAAAGGTTATGCATTTTAAACGAGTTCCAATAGGAGCTTTTCTTTTTGTGAGTCAAGTTAAAATGCAAAATTAATTGAAACATCATGTGAAAAACAGTACAACAGAAGGAACTAAAAATGTGACACAATCACAAACGCCCATCACACTTACCTGATATCTTCACAAAGGTAGAATAGAAATTTCAATCCAACAAAAAGTTATGCAATCAGCTGGACTACAATGGATTTCAAATTTGACTAAATATGACTAGATTTTAAACAATCTGTACAAAATTTTAGCCAGAAAACAAGATCTAACTACATAAGGGGGGACGCCTTGCAAATCAAACAAGTCTTAAACAGAATGTTATTGCTAATTCGATAATAAAAAGAAAGGTGAAAATGCTAACGAACCATGGATTCATCATGCAAATAAAGCAAAAATATTGATGAACTATACCTTGTACAAAATTCTAGAGCAAGATCATAAAGTAACTGGAAATGAGACACCATAGGCGGGTAATTAATTGAAGCTCTTCGAATAGCAGCTTCTTTAGCAACCCTCAACCATTCAGGTGTTGCAATATTAGCTGCCTCACCACAATTAAATCCTGAAAGTTAAAAATCATTGACAAAATAAGCATCTACACTAGTTAGAAAATGCAATAAAAAAAACAAAAGGTCTCCAACGTCTCAAAAGAAGAAAATAAACTGGCAGATATAGGTATTACCATGACTGAACCCTGAATGATAGGCTCTGGGGAAGGTTACAACAAACTCCCCCGCATTTTGAACCAACCTGATCATATAGATGCAATGGTTAGACTACGTAGACACTCAAGTACAAAGATCATATTCATGTTTAACCACATTACAACCCACAGGAAGCAAAGAGAGATCATAGCATGAAATTATAAATCTCTGTTTATCTCATCATCAATGAATACGTATCCCTTTCATCCCATATTCGACTATCCCTATTATATCACATGAATGTGAGTTCAAACCAACAGTGTCATATTTTCAAGGACTATATTGAGTGCATTACAGACTAATTACAACAATGTCAAGTTAGCAGAAACTAGAAGACAGTACAAAGAAGCCAAATAAACAGAAAGGAAAAAGCACCTGCAGCAAGGTACACCTGCACTAATAAATACTTCGGGGGACATAACTGTAGTCTTCTCACCAAGAACAGCAAATGTAACTGGAGAGCAAGTAAAAGCTACAGTTAGTTGTTTATGTTGTAGCAAAAATGAAGTCAACAATCATGTTTTTATATAGTTAAGCCAGAGCAACAGAGCAAAAAAAAAAAAAAAAAAAAGATTCCAATATTTTCTATCAGACACACCAATGCCTAACAAAGTACTAGCAGTACAAGGCATGCTACAAAAAGCCAATCACAATCAATAACTAGATTCAAAAATACCAATTTGTGAAATAGAAAGGACAAGCAGCGATAAATTCTTTAACTAAGAAAGTTGTCCACTGCGAAAATGAGCATGCAGAACGAGGGCTCCTCCTTAAGCTTATATCAATTCACTATAAGTCAACAAATGACAGCCAAAGTGGCTACCATAGTTTTCCTTTATTTTCTTTTTTGACCCTTGGTGGAAGAGCTCACTGCTGAGTTGAGATACACTTCAGTAGCTATTGCAGTAAATAGAGACAACTAAGTAGCTCCCTGCTCAGTTGAGATACACTTCAGTAGCTATTGTAGCAACTAGAGAAATATAATTATAGACAATTAAGTATAGGGTCTGGACCCTAAACTTAATTTGCCCATATACTAAATCAAACAGGAAAAGCTATCATAGGAATCACCAAGTAGCCTTATCACAATGGACCATTCATTCTAGGATAATTCTTATACTCTATAAATGAAATATTAGTGGTTAATATAAAAGAATTGCTCCACATTTTTCTTGCAATTCACAAAATAATACAAACCCCTGCAGAAGAAGTGTAGAGATATCTACTCAATATATACTACACCCCAAAAGTTCGACCGTAAGAATTCATTAATGAGTCCAATATATGACTCATCCCCACTACTCCTGCAATTCACATTGTTCAACAACGGATCTAACAGAGCATACCAGTAATCCAGACTGGTTCAGTTATCACCATTATAATCAAAAACATCTATAAACACCCCATGAATTGTATCAACATCGACATTTTAGTAAACCAGGGAAAACCGAAAAACAGGGGAGGCTAGCAATTGATCATCAAATTATGGGATTACACACTCACCAAGCGAATTGATCTCTTCTCCATACCCATGAACCCGAACTACTTCCTCAAATGCAACCGCAGCCTCTTTAGGCACGCCATACCAAGTTTTACCGGCGCCTGTATGCAAGTAATTCAAGCTGTGCAAATCGTGGTCCTCCACATGCCATGCAAACCAACTAAACATCATAGCTATATACAACATAGGAGAAGTAACCCCAGGTATCTCCTCCTTCATGAACCTCAACAATGACCCTTTTGCCCTCGAGACACTTCGCATATTCCACTCTGTTTCTCCAACAGTCAACCCCTCTCCCAAACCTCCTTCTCTACTTTTATTCACCGAAAAAGCTGAACCCGGCATGTCGTTTGCATACTCAACGGAAAAGGGCTTATCGACAGTAGCTTTCCAGTATAGGGTTTCGATCTCCAGAGGAGAGAGAACCTTCCTGGACCATTTCTTCAAGTAATTTCTCTCAAATGCTTTGGCTTTCGCTTCAAATTCCTGAAAAGTATAGTAGTCACCACTCTGCCAAACAGGTTTTTGAACCGGCCTCGGCTTCCTGGGGCAGAAACCTATCTGCTGCTGCCGAGTCGTGAATGTGGGTGACGATTTCGAGTCAGAGGACCCATTCCTCGCAGCAAGTGAACGGTTGAGGTTAGCAATTGCAGTCTTCTTGGAAGCCGCGAGAACCGGAGGCACGATTTTGCAGATTCCGTACTTGGAAGCTTCTTTCTCGATCTTGAAAATGTAGCCAATTGGATCTTGAAATTCCGCCAGAGTTGGGTGGTACTCGGGCGCCAAAGGTAGATTTTTCAGCCACTGAAACACCTCCTGCGACGTCACCTCCGTCGGTAACCCGCCGGCAGTGGCCATCTAGAAGCAGAGATTCAAACTCCTATTTCCTCTCTCTCACACACAAACTCCATTTTCAGGGAGAGAGAGAGAGAGAGAAACAGAGTAACGGAGAAGTGAAGAAGGAGAAGAAAGAGAAGAAGGAGGAAAAGAAGAAGAAGAGAAAAGAAAAGACTTATCAGATACTCTGATTCAATTCTACTTTTCCATTATCAGTTTCAATTTCAGATTGTGTTTTTGTTTGGTTTGATGGTCTGTGTCTGTATTTGTATTTGTATGCTCTGTTTATTACAGAGAGGTTAAAAAAACTCAAGAGGCAGAGTGGTTTTGTAAGTGATTCTGTAGTGGGGTTTTGTTCTGGGTTTGGAAGAAGACTACGGAAATGACAGCGGTTTTGTATATATTTACAGCTTCTGCCATTCTTTCTTTGTCCAAATTCCCAAACGGGATTGGATGCGAATTAATGAGTTCTTTCAGTTCAGCCCTTTCTCTATATTTATCATTTTGCCCTTGTACTTTAGATTTTTGGCTGTAGTTTCCCTACAAGTTGCTAATTTTTCACCTTCGTCTTTGACTTTTGACTGCAGTCAACCGGAGTCCACGGGATAACCAACCAGAGAGTGACACGTCAAGTTACTGTTCGCAGGGATCATAGGCACAGGAGGAAATAATATGCGATAAAAAAGAAATAAAATTAAAGAAAATAAAGAGTTGATTGGCCGTTCTGGGAATCAGATGTGTGGTGGGCCACCGTTAACCAAGGCCCACAGGAATGATCTAAGCAGCGGCGGAACCACAAGCAACGACGGCGGTGCGATTACATGTAAACTTTTAATGATATTTTTAAATTTTATTTTAATATAATTTATTAATAGACAAAATTTTCCATATAAATAATTATAGGAATTTAATTAAATATAATATTTTAAAATAAAATAACATTTTTTAAAATGTCTTTGACATATTGACTTTCCTTTTTATTTTTTTTAAGTTCCAACTTAATTTTAAGCAATTAATCTTAATTGTCAATGCAAATATTTTGTTAAAATTTAAATAAAGATTTAAAATTTATAAAAAACAACTTTTATACCTGGTCGGGTCGGTGGTGCTGGGCCCGAACCCAGTCATAATGACCCACGGGCCGATCGGTCCAATCTTCAAAGATCAGTCTTATACCTATTGGCTATACCAAGCCCAGGACCAA
>JANQBM010000007.1:26369138-26402244 GCA_025594535.1 Erythroxylum domingense | reverse complement strand
GTTTTGCAGGAATCTTCAAGCCAGAATTCCCGCGTTCAACAGTTGACTCCATGGATCCAAACGGTAACGTACAGCCTCGTCAGAATCCGGAAGAACCAATACCAAACTTATTTATGTATAAATAAGCTTTTATTTTTATTTTATTTTTTTGAACGGAGGAACTCGCAGCTACTATATATTAAATGCCCACTACATAAACCTTCGGATTGACTCAATAGCCTGTAAATCACGTCAATCGGGTACTCCGCTCTAGACAAGCCTTGTACGACAAGCTCAATCGAGAGACTATAAGTAGGAGGATTCGAACACAGACCTTTTGACCACATGCTCCCTACGCCACCAACTCGATCATTAAGGGACTTATTTTTATTATATATTAATTAATAATTTATATTTATCAGAACAATTATATAAACACGTATTAATATTAAGAATCAATTTATGAATAGTAAAGACATTTCAGTTTTCTTTTGTTAAAACCTTAAAAATAAATCCATACCTTTAATAATATCTTCAACAACATTACAACAGAAATAAAGTCTGAAGATATCTAATAATAAATAGTCTTATCCAATAATAAATAGTCTTATCCTTAACTAATAGAGATGTTATATCCGAATGACCGATATAAAAATTAAAAAAAATTAAATAATAAATATTAAAGAAATTTAAGTTTTCTTTTGTTAAAACCTTAAAAGTAGATTCATATCTTTAACTTTAACTTTAAATTTAAATTATAAAAAATATATATTTAAAATTATGAAAAGGTTAACTTCGTTTGTTCAACAACTAATACAAATTTAGCAAGTAAAATGAGATTGATGTGAAAGAAAGGGAGGATTAGTTTTCCTTCAAACAACAAAAAGACAAGGGATATACTTTATAAGCCAATTACAATTATTAGAGAAAACAGTTAAAAAAATGATTTAAAAAGAAGGTCCATTTAGATGAAAACTATTCCGTCTGTCATATCCAAATTCGAGTGCTCTCCGTATCAAATTCAAGGCCTTGGTGGATCCAAGTTGCGTGGCATTTTGTATTTGTTGTTTATTTCTTAGACAAGGTAAAAGAAAAAAGTTATTTTTGTTTCCATTTGGACCACAATTATGTATAATTTATAACTTTATCTCTCAGAATAATTTAATATATTGAAATGAAAAAAAGGCATAAAATTTTCATTTCTTCTTCATCTTGAAATATCAGTTTTTCCTTTATTTTATTAAAAAAAACTCATCTAGCTACAATTAATTTTCAAGTTTTTCCTTTATTTTATTAAAAAAAACTCATCTAGCTACAATTAATAATTAATTGTGATGGTTGGATTATTTATTTATTTGTTTTTTATTATGGAATGAGTCTAGGGTTATTAGAGATGTCAAGTTTAACCTGGTCTGGCCTAATTTTGGCTCGAATTGATCGGTCATGGGCCACCAAAACAACAAAAACGATATCATTTTGTAAATTCTTTTAAAAAAATAAAGATATATTGGGTTGACCTGCGAACCATACAGTCAAGGCCTGGGCTGCTCCCGACCTGACCCATTGATATTTCTGAGGATTATTATCATTGGTTTAAAAACCAAATCAGAAATTAAACCAAAAAAATAAGAGGTTTAAAGTTTAAAAGATTGAACTGATATTAGACAAAAAAAATTAACTAAAGATTGAATAAAATTAAATAATTTGAAATAATAATTGAAAGAGATTCTTCTTACCTATTAAAGAATTTAAAGTTTAATTGAAAAAATTTATTAAATAAAAATTTATTTAATAAATTGATCTGTTATTAAATAAACTGAACAAAAAGTTAAAATATTCGAGATTTTTTCGATTGAACCAGCCAGATCAGTTAGGTTTTTTTATCATCGGTTATTATAGATTTATAAACTTGGAGATTCCAGTTTCATTAAATGGTTAAATTCCATCCCAACTACAACCTCCAAAAAGACCAAATAAAAAATGGCTCCTTATTTTTCATACATGCTGCATGGGTATAATGTAAAGAAGTCCATATGGATTGGTAGATTAAAAAAATGCACTGTATTAAACTATACATACATTAAATCAAACTTATAATAATAGCAATTATCATTTATGCCAATCAGGTTGACATCAAATTAAGTTTGACTAACTTTTTTTTAATCCAAAACTCAACTGAATTTTAAATAAAATATTATTATTTTAATTTTAATTTAAGTTTCCTTTAATTTTAAATTGATCCTGAACTAAAATATCAAACTTAAAACTGAAAACAAAATATTTAAAAACTTTAATATTGTAGGTATAACTTTTTTAGTCTTTTTGATTAAACCCTAATTCATGTTATAACTCTCCTACTGAAATTTGTAGTATTTATTTATTTATTTCTTATGTAAGATTATGTCCAACATAAATAATGCCTACATAGCATTCATATTTATTATTACATTTATCTATTTAATATGTACAGCAACAACAATCCAGTAAAAATGTTGCCGATACGCGGAGTATGAGATGATTTAATAATATGCAGTCTTATCCTTAATTAGTAAAGAGACTACTTCCAAATATCTATTTATTATGTATATACTAATACTCAATATAAACTTGCATATGAATGTGATGGGACCCAAAAATTAGGTCAAAAATATGGATTCTAGTATTGAATTTCTTTAGAAAGGATACAACTTGGATTCGAAGTCCAGCACCTCGAGCCTCAGGTTCATACACTATAACATTCACGATACTCTCTCTTCCTCCTATATGTTTATTTATACTCAAAATCTGTATTCTGTTAGCATGTTGACAACCTGATGATTGGTTGTCAACATTACCAACTAACTAATTATATATACATACACTAAAATCAATAGCCAATATTACCCTTTGGCCCATTTACTCCCCTCCGTTCTGTTTATTTCTCCTAACATAAAATTGAGTCACTTTTGGAGTCACCTTTGGTCTATCATAATGTTAATTATCATAACAATCTACCTTTAAGAATTAAAAAATTCTAATGTAAAACGCAAATAATAACTTTTATTTGCATAATGCAAAAAAAAAAAAAGAAGATTAAAACAGGGCTTTTGATCAAAATGAAGTGGCCGAATTGGAATTCGGCCTACCCTCCTGAACTGGGCCCAAAGCCGGTAAACTTGGGCTTTTGCCTGTTGATTCAGGACAAGTCAATTTGCCAACCCTGACAAATATCAAACATGGTCAAATAAAACTATACAAATTATGTTTCTCCCATTAGAAAAATAAAGAATCTCAAGGCAGAAAGTTCCATTCTTTAGCTATAATAAAGTTCTAACTGGAATCTTCACAAAATGAGTGTAACTGAATCATACATTCACAGACTAGACATTCATTAGTAGTTCTGACAGAGAATTAGCTTTGGTTAGAACCAGGACAGGGTGGTGAGAGTTCCAGGGAAACAGGACAATGGTCACTTCCATAGAAACCTGTTACAATTCAAGATTAGTAAGAAAACCCGTGCAGTTCTGCTGGAAGTTGACACAGAGAGAAAAACAGGATGGGTTAAAAGCTAAGGAACAACAGAGTTCTAATGAAAGAAAAAGAAAATCTGAACTTGCAATACTAACAGACAGAACCACTGGTATCAGGAAATGGTATACATTAGTATTACCATCCAATTCAATCCCTCGGCCATGCATCTCGCATGCAACGATCCTCTCCTTGAATTTCTCTGAAACTATGAAATAGTCGATACGCATTCGTTTCCCTCGATACCTGAATCACAAGCCAATCATCAAGACATATAACCAAATGGGTATGGAATACGACAAAGTAGCACTTAAAGATGTTAACTGGTGCCATATCAAGGATATAGTTCATCTTCCTAAATGTCCAAGGTCATGTTCCTTTTGATCTATTTATGCCAACATTTTTTATATAAGCTGAGCCATATTTGCCAGTTCCTTACTTTCCAATGGGGTGACCGGACCATGAGAAGCCTCGTTCCATATCCTTCTCCGTGTGCAAATGCCTATATGCATCTATCAGCTTACCCCTAAAACATGATTTTACAAAATATTTGTCAATAAAAGCTGTCATGATTGCTTTCGGTCTTGGGGAAGCTTAATAAACCGTTTTCGGAAGCCCGGATGAAAACTGAAATAATAAAACAATCACGCACTCTCTTAGTATGGCACCAAAGCGTTTCCTCTCACCCAATGTGAAACCTGGCTGTCCACAGTCCTGAATGTTAACATCAAGCAAATGCCTCCTTTGTCAGTGATCATTTGGGTAAAAGGTACAGATTTGAACCCACAACACATGTATCATAGAAAACATTGGAGAAGTAATAACCAACCACAAAAGCATAACAAGCATTTCATTGCTAAAACTGAAGAGTCTGAACTCAGTACATCAATTCTTATTCTTAGACTACCTAGGTCCCCCAATTCTTCTGCAGCCCTTTCCAAACGTTAAAGTTTGATTCTGTACCATCACACAAGGAGGTCTCATTAAATTATTTCAAACACCAAGCAGGAAAACAACCATTCTCATTGGATCAGCTCACTCTCTCAAGTACTAATAATTTTTCCATAATATAAGGCACTCAAATCGTCCATGTCATGAAACATATGTATATAAAGAATGCCATAATCACGTCCAGACATGAAAATTACCTCTTTATTTGGAGGAACATAACCATTGAGCTTAGCTGCACTGAAAAATTCTGGATGACTTACATCAATTTCTTCATGGCTGCATTTTACAAAAATGATGCATCTTGAAGCTCATATATACTACAATTGCTAAGAACATTTAATTGTGCAAAAGATTTTTGCCCAAGTAGAGAAACTGTAAGGTTAAGGTTTTGAAACATGAACCCAATTTAATTTACCATATTATAACGAACAAAGAATGAGACAACAATACGCTACTGAGGACACTGGGTCAAACAATTAGTAGTCAGATTCTTAACTTCAACAAATATGTAACAAGCATTAGATTTGGAAGAATAGATATTACATTCTCTCCTCTCACCCAAAGGAATACTGACCTAACATTTAGATCACCGCACCAAATAAGAGGCTTATCTGATGGCTGGACAACAAATTCGAGCATCCTTTTATCCCACTTTCTTCTTCTTTGGAATGAATTTTCCTCCTCTTTCCAACCATTGTTTGGTGCATATGTATTTAACAATCGAAATGTCTTAAATTCAGCTAAAATTACACGACCATCTGGTTCATGTTTTGAAGCTAGCAATAAAAGGACGTGAATAAGCCGCTGCCACCAAATAGAACTCTGCAGAACATAGAAAACGATACCAAGCTATACATATCCAGATGCAGGCATACAGATAAAATCAGCGAGATAAAAAAAAAGTAAGTTAAAGAAAGCATACATATCTTGATTTCTAATGTGTGCCTATTTAAGCTTTAATTCATTTGGGTAAAATTTAAGGTTTTTTTCAAAGAAAACAAGTCAATTTATCCAGTATTAGGATCTCAGATGATAACAAAAAGGCCACTAGTGCATCAAGCAACTCACAAGCCACTTGGAATCAACCAAATCATCAATGCAGCCAAATCTCTCAGTTAGCAAAGTCATCCAGCAATTGAATGAACTATTTTGTCTACAAATCTCTTTCTTTTTTCATATTCCTATGTTATCTCAATACAATTGCAATCTCCATAGCAGGAGAAGGGATGACAATAGGGAGGAATAAACATATAAGCACCTTGTGTGCTTCATCAACTTAGATGTAAAGTTAGTCAAAGTTTGCTTATGAAAATTTATCCATATTAGTTAGAATAGCTAATTCCCAAAATATGTTCCAATTTATAGGGCAGATTTTGAGTCAGAGGATAGAAAATGTAAATATGGTAGTCAAGATGGGATGTGAACGGCTGAACAAGTAATGCACCCATATGAGGGAAACATCTCGAATTACAATCACACAGGAAAGGATTATTGACAATTTACCTGTTTTGTCGAGAGAAAAAGTGACCTTTATTGGTTGAAAACACTTCTTCACAAACAGTGCGGTCCCTGCATACTTGGAATCTGCAAGGGACCACCAAGTTCGATAATTTGCAAATGGTGGAGTTGAAAGAGCGCGAATCAATATCTGCAGGGTCCAACACAAAAACAAAAGAAAATAACAAGAGCTTGAGCTTTTACGTATTAAAATATGCATTGTTCTTCACAGGTAGCAGATCAAGTAACAATGGAATGCATTTTCTAAAGAAGAATTATGTTAATATCAGGAAAGTCATCTCTAGACTGTTTCTCATAATGGCAACTATGACAGTAATTTAAATGTAGGAAGTAATTAAAATGTAGGAAGAAATTTTTACTGTTTGTGGATAGAAGTAGGAAGAAATACTTTAAACAAATCTTTATCAATCAAGTAGCAAGCTAGTTGAGCCCTGCGCAAGTTAACCCATGATAAGGTTTACCGCAGATAAGGTTGAAATATCACTCATTTGCAAAACATATAAGAAGAGCCAGCATCAATTAAAATGATAATCAATAAAGTATATTATGAAATAAAAGAAAAGTAGAACAAAATAACATACAAACAATAAACAAAATAACACGAGATGAACAACTTTCAAACCCTTTGTCAAAAATGGAGAAATAGAAGATTTAGTCACAGTGAAAAATAGATCAATAACATGACTTTTTAGCTCAGTCGGAACAGTCATTGAAAAAAACTTAACGCTGAAAACATCTAGAGATAGAAGGTTTAGATGGGAAAGAATCATATAGAGCTTAGAACCAAACTCAAATACCTAAGAAGATGAAGGATCCAACTAAATTCAAATCAAATGCCTTAAGGGACCAACTTTGCCAGTAAGAAAACGTATCAAGTATAGAAGACTCATTCCTTACAAAAATAACCTTTTTTGTTAGAACAAGATCCAGTCAATCATGCAATATTTTGAAGGTAAAATTGAAGACCAAACTGTGCCAGAAATCATAATTAGGTACAAGTTCACATGATATTTTGTCAATGAAATTCAAATTTCATAATATGAATAAATTATACCTGCTTTTCTTCACGGGAAGAACTTGTGTCATCTTTTATCTCTGCTGGGTTTTTAGGTGCACCCTTTGAGCCAGCAGCAGGCATCCTTACTTCCTACCATTTCTGCCACAGTTAGCTAGTTTCTTGCTTACATACTAACCAGGATACACTAAATTCGGATTACTTGTTGACAGAAACATAATGACGGATTAATCTCCATTCTCATGCAAAAAGCACACACTGGCTCAAATATAACATGGGACGAAAACAATGAAGAAAATGGCACAACAAACGTAAGACACAAAAGGCACCATCTTACTATCCCAACATACAATCGGAGCTAGCTCTAGGTCCACTACAGGCCTTCATCACATACAAGAATGCAGCTTTGATATTACCAAAAATAAAGAATGAATCTTTGAAGACCACCCAATAGGTACCAAAACTATATGGCCAAAAGCTCGATGAAGCTGAAAATTTTCCTCCATTCCAGATTCTTCCTAAGATAAAAGGCAACATATAAACTCCATGAGAGACAAAGAGATCAATCACCTGCAATGCAATGACATCAGGATCAAGCCCAGAAACAAACTTGGAGAACTCATTCCAGTTGTTCTTGGCACGAAGAAGCAAACTATTAGCATTCCAAGTGACGAACTTCAACGGTTCTTTCTGCGGCTCACCGTTCTCCTCCAACTCCGACACAACTTTCTCTTTCTTTTCACCATCTACTTCACTGGATGAGAATGATGGCTTCTTCGCAGATCCATCCTTCTCTAGTGGCTTGAAAAATCGTTTCATCGTTATACAACCTAGCTCCGAAGTCTGAACTCGCTCAGTGTCCTTCCATAGAAGAAAACAATGCCTTGTACCTTTGTTGTACTCTTCCACTGAAAATCAGAGAACTTGATTTCATTTGGGCTTTTATAATTTTATACCCAAAACCAAACCCAAAATCCTAACACAAACCCAACCCAATTGAACACTCGATATCCGATAACGCAATACGCACAAAGGAAGCACTTGTGGCGCTAATGGAAACGTTGGATAACTCCAGGTAGCCAAAAGACCGTTAAAAAGACCATAAAAATCTGTGCTTTGTAAAGGAAAGAGGAGAGATTTCTAGCCATGGCTTCAACGACCATTTGTCTTTCCTTAGCTACACCTTTCTCTGCTTCTTCCTCTTCCTCTTCTTCTTCTTCAACAACGACTCGGCTCTCTGAAACGAAGATTCCCTTTTCTAGACGCCATGAAAGTAACAATTTATGTTCTTCACTGTTGGGTGCCAAGATATGTGTTCCTGGAAATACAGCGAGTACCAAGGCAATGAGCAAGAGAAGAGTTTTTTCTAGCAGGGTCATTTGCATGACTTCTCTTCTACCTGCTGCTCTATTGTTCGACTGTGATGGTGTGCTTGTTGATACTGAGAAAGATGGGCACAGAGTCTCCTTCAATGATACTTTTAACGAAGTACGTAGTGTGCAATGCTCGTTGCCTTTGGTTGCTTTTTGCTGTCTGGTGGTGGTGGTAATGTTTGTTTGTTATGTATCTTGTAGCTACTTCGTTAAAGTGCTGCTATTGAATAAACTTGTTGAATATTTGTATAGTTAAGGCGGGTTTTGATTAGTCCTAATATATCCATACCCTAATTTGTGAAAATAACTTGATGATTCGGTTTATGATTCCTGTGTTGATATAATATTTGATTGATTGAACAGAAAGAATTAGGCGTTACTTGGGATGTGGATTTGTATGGCGACTTGCTCAAAATTGGAGGTGGGAAAGAAAGGTAAATCTTTCTGATCAGTCACTGTGTAGCTGTTTCATATTGTATCGGTGATCAACCTTATGGAAATAAATTTGACCTTTGGAACTCTTCAGCAAATTTGATGGAATAGTTGAATAGTCAAAGTTTAATTGAATTAGGTGATTTAAGAGTTGTTTTACAGTTATATGTTTCTAGATTCAAATGAATCTAACTTTGAGTCATTTGTGAGTCAACTAAAGAGAATTACCACGAAATAAAGACAAACTGGTCAATTTTTAATGTTATGCAAATTATCTTGTGTTTATTGAAGGTATTTCCTTCATTGTATTCTAACATCAAGTGACTTAAATTCTATAAATAGTTATATAATGTCTCATTGCAAGTGGTAAGTATAAAATTCTATCACAATAGTACTTAAGTATTTGTCAGACTATTATTTTTCCAACAAGTCTAACAAATTGTCTGCAACTACAGTAGGCGAATGTGTGCTTTGGAGCACTAGGTAACATATAAAGGTTTAATATTTGAATTGGGTTATTTCTGTTATTGGCAGGATGACGGCCTACTTTAACCGTACCAGTTGGCCTGAAAAGGCTCCAAAGGGTGAAGAAGAAAGAAAGGCATTCATTGCTTCACTTCATAAAAGAAAGACTGAGTTGTTTATGGCCCTTATAGAGAAGAAATTGCTACCTCTTCGGCCTGGAGTTGCCAAGTTTGTCTTTTGCATCATATGTTCATATTTTGAACTCCTTGTCATTCATTCTTGTGGTTAATTATTCAAGCTTCCTTTGGTTGCATCTCTTCAGCCAACACACTGGTTCATCACTCATTAAAATTTTCATCCTGACTAATCAGTTAATCAAGTAATAACAGTCCCTTGGCAGTGATACCTGTTACCTAGCTTTGTATTGTTTTCGGTATAAACTTGATTTGTGGACTTCATAGTCAAGCAGATTTCAAATTGCAGATAATATCTCATTTTAGTTTCCCACTGGCAATTCTGAGCTCATTATGTTTCCACTCCTATGTCAATGAGTAATATTATGGAGAGACGTTGTTTTGGTTTCCTTTTAGCAATTGCATGTTCTGCAAATATAAATGAGGTAAAAAGAGTAATATGAGCTGCCAATTTATACAGGCTTATTGATCAAGCATTGGGAAAAGGTGTCCCAGTTGCGGTCTGCAGCACGTCCAATGAGAAGGCGGTAGGCATAACCAGGTTCCACGACTATTATATCTGTTAACCAGAGATTATTAGCATTGATATTGTTAGTATTGATATTGTTATAATTACACCTATAATCTCTCCTGTAATTGAGAGATTTCATAGAGTTAATAGCTATTACTTCCTAAATAGTCTTAGGAATTTTGTATATAAACCCTTGTTCCCATGTACACAAAAGTATGTAATCGAAATTATATTCAACTTTCAACATGGTATCAGAGCCCTATCTGATTTATGGGTTGTTTTTTTCGACTGTTCGTTCCAAATAGGAAAGAACACTGGCTGAGTGTGTACTTGCCCAAAAAGCAACGTGTTTTTCTTCTCAACACCCACGTTGATTGCTTCAGCCGTGACCGGCGACTTCCACTGTGAAAGACCCAACATCAATTGCACTGTCACGCGCCGCCACAGTCTCTCTGTCGTCGCTGCGCGTGAGCACCACATGCCACCCTCCGAATAGTGTTTCGCCTTGGTTCTTTCTCCACCAGGGTCATCGGCCTCTTGCCTCTTGCCTCTCCTCCGGTGGTGTCAGACGTACCTTTTACCTTTTGTCAGTGCCCTTGCTTCCTTGCCTCTCCTCGAAGATGGAGGAAAAGAAGGTAATTCTATCAAGTTCTGATAATCCTTCACTTCAAATCAGTCCCGTAAAACTTGATGGAACTAATTATCTTGCTTGGTCAAGATCCTGTTTGTTGTTCATCAAAGCTAGAGGATTAGAAGGTTACATTAATGATATGACTGTATTTTGCAGAGTTATGTGGTTTGTGGCAGGAATTAGACTATTATCAGGACTTTCAAGCAGAATGATCAAAAAACGCTGCTAGATTCTAGAAAATGATAGAAGAAGATCGGGTATTTTATTTTTTAGCGGGTCTTAACCCAGAGTATGAATACTTGGAAAAGATCATTTCCCTTTCGTTCAACTCTCACATTCTCTATTTCAGCAAGAAGAAAGTAGGCAAAATGTTATGCTACATACACCTATCATTGAAAAAGCAAGATTAGTAGCAAGTTCTATTGAAAACCCGAAACCTGCAAATACCTCATCTAGTAAGGATCACTTACACTGTGATTACTATGGAAAATCAAAACAAACCCCCCGAGAAACCTGCTGGAAATTGCATGGAAGGCCTAATCAGAGTCGTGGAAAACAAGGCGACTCAGTGGTAAGGGGTCAAGCCCACTTGGCTGATGGAAATGAAGTGTCTGAAACATCGTTAGCTGGGGGATTATCCAATGAGGAACCTTAGGCCTTAAGACAACTTCTCTCAAAAATAGACTCTGCTTCCACATTTGGTGCATCAAACCTTGCCAAATCAGGTATTGAGTACTACAATTCTAAAGATAATCCTTGGATTGTAGACTCTGGAGCTAACAGACATAAGACAGGCTCTCAAAAGAAATTTTTAACATACTCTCATGGACAACAGGGATAATGTTAGAATAGCAGATGGGTCTTTTACTTCTGTATCTAATACAAGTTCTGTTAACTGTACTCCCAATATTACCCTATCCTCAGTACTTTACGTACCCTGTTTTCCTATTAATCTTCTCTCTGTTAGTTCTATCACTAAGGACCTTAATTGTAAAGTTGAATTTTTTCTTGACTATTATGTTCTTCAGGGCCTTCACACAGGGCAGAGGATTGGAATTGGTAGACTGCAGGATGGCTTATATGTCTTGGAAGAAGTGCGTCTGACAGTTGCACATCAAGTGTTTTTTGGAAATGATGTGATTAATACAATGGCATAGGCAGTTAGGACATCCTTCGTTTTTTGTTCTAGCAAAACTTTATCCAAACTTGTTTAAAAGAACTTCTTTTAAGTCTTTGTTTTGTGAAGCATGTGAACTTGCTAAACACACTAGAAGTTCTTATCATTTATCAAATAATAAGAGTTATGTTCCTTTTATGACCATTCACTCCGATATTTGGGGTCCTACTCAAACTCCCTCTCTTTCTGGCCATAGATGGTTTTTGACCTTTATTGATTGTTGTACCCGATTGACGTGGGTTTATCTAATGAAAACCAATAATGAAGATTTTTCATGCTTCCAATCTTTTCACAAAATGATTTGTACTCAACATGATGCTAGAGTTAAGATCATATGGTCAGATAATGGAATGGAGTATACAGATGGCAAATTTCGTACTTATCTAGATTCTAATGGAATAGTACATCAAACTAGTTGTGCCTATACTAGTAAACAGAACGGAGTTGCAAAAAGAAAGAACAGACACATTCTGGAGGTTACTCAATCACTCATGTTCACAATGAATCTTCCAAAGGGATATTGGGGTGATGCAGTCCTTTCAAGCTCCTATCTTATCAACAGAATGCCACTTTGAATTCTAGATTTTAAAAGCCTTGTTGAAATATTACAAGGTACAAACTCTTATACTGTACCTCCAAAAGTCTTTGGGTCTGTTTGCTTTGTTCATGCTCGGAATGTTGGCAAGTTGGAGTCAAGAGCTTTGAAATGTGTGTTTGTCGAATATTCTCCCACACAAAAAGGATACAAGTGTTATCACCTCCCGTCTAAGAAATACATTGTAAGTATGGATGTCACTTTTTTGGAGTATGAGTCCTATTTCCCCACATCCTCAACTCCTCTTCAAGGGGAGAATGAGATTGAAGACGAGGTGTTGCTTGACTCTATAGATAATGTGATCTAAGGAGGAAGAACAATTTAGGGGGTGACAACTAGTTTGGTTCAAGAGGATCGAAGTCAGCACTTAGATCAGACTTAAAAACATACTCAAGGCAAGATAAGACAGAAAAAGCCATCATGCAGTCTATGCCAATGCCATCCTCTTCCCTCGAAAACACTGGTGAGCTAGAATATGATTTATCTGATGATTTAGATAAGTCGATTGCCCTTCGAAAAGGTGTTAGAAGTCGCACCAAGCGCCTAATTTCTAACTTTCTTACATATGACTCATTTTCTCTTGCCTATAGAGCCTTTGACTTGTCTGTTTCTTTTGTGTCTATTCCACAGGATTGGAGAGAAGCAATGAAAATTGTCCAATGGAAAGAAGCTATGATTGAAGAAATGAAGGCCTTGGCAAAAAATGAGACTTGGGAACTTGTCACTGCTCCAGAAGGAACACAGATAGTTGGCTGCAAATGGGTATTCACAGTGAAACATAAGCCAGATGGATCCATTAAGAGATAAAACGCGAGATTGGTAGCTAAAGACTTGACTTAAACATATGGAGTGGACGATCAAGAAACCTTTGCTCCTGTTTACTAAGATGAATACAATCAGAGTTTTACTCTCGTGTGCAACTAACTTGGATTGGGACTTACATCAATTCGATGTTAAAAATGCATTTCTTCATAAGGATCTAGAGGGGGAGGTGTATATGGAGATTCCTCCGAGGTTTGAAGATGAGAAGACACAAAGTAAGGTTTGTAGGTTAAAAAAGGCCTTGTACAGGCTGAAACAATCACCACAAGCATGGTTTGAAAATTTCAATCCGGTTATGATCTCCTTTGGTTATCAACAGAGTAATGTGGATCATACCCTATTTATCAAGCACTCCCAATGTACGATCACACTTCTTATTGTCTATGTTGATGACATTACTGTAACTGGAAGTGATACAGAAGAGATGGCTAGGCTGAAGAAACTACTTGCTCAAGAATTTGAAATTAAGGACCTAGAAAAATTGCAATATTTCTTGGGAGTTAAAGTCGCTAGATCAAGAAGAGGAATCTTTATCTCCCAGAGAAAATATGTCCTAGACTTATTAGAAGAAACCAGTATGATGGGTTGTAAACTAGCTGAATCTCCTATCGAGAGCAACCACAAACTGCAAGCAGGAACAAGTACATCAGTGGACATGAGAAGATATCAGAGGTTAGTTGGGAGACTCATCTATCTTTCTCACACTAGGCCAGAAATAGCATTTGCAGTTAGCCTGGTAAGTCAGTACATGCATGATCCACGAGAACTACACTTACAAGCTGTATTTCGCATTTTGCGCTATCTAAAGTCTGCTCTAGGAAAAGGCCTTCTATTCACTAACAATGATCATCTTAAGATGGAAGCATTTACAGATGCTGATTGGGCTGGATCTCCAGATGATGGGAGGTTAACTACTTTTTATTGTATGCTCATAGGAGGAAATCTAGTCACTTGGAGAAGCAAGAAACATAATTTAGTTACTAGATCCAGTGCGGAAGCCGAATATAGAGCTATGGCTCAATGTGTGTGCGAACTATTGTGGATAAAAAAGCTGATGAATGAATTACAGCTGACGAATGCAGGAAGTTCATCTCTCTACTGTGATAACGAAGCTGCCATTAGTATAGCTCACAATCCTGTTCAGCATGATAGAACAAAACATATAGAAATTGACCGACACTTCGTGAAGGAGAAACTTGTGAATGGCTCTCTGCAATTATTCCATGTGGGGTCAAATGATCAACTGACAGATGTCTTCACCAAAGGACTCTATAACAAACAGTTCCATAACCTCATTTGTAAGTTAGGCATGTGCGATATATATGTACCAACTTGAGGGGGAGTGTTGACCAGAGATTATTAGCATTGATATTGTTAGTGTTGATATTGTTATAATTACACCTATAATCTCTCCTATAATTGTTGATATTTTTATAATTACACCTATAATCTCTCCTATAATTGAGAGATGTCACAGAGTTAATAGCTAGATTACTTCCTAAATAGTCCTAGGAATTTTGTATATAAACCCTTGTTCCTATGTACACAAAAGTATGTAACAAAAATTATCTTCAACTTTCAACAATATCCAGTACAATTTCTTCAGTTTTGTGATCAATACTAACAGATGGTTATCAAATTTGCATGTTTTCTTTTGGTTATTAAATTTGCGTGTTTGCCCTCGTATATCGTCTTTGGTACATCACATCACTTATTGATAAACATTAATGAAAAGACTGATCACCGAATTTGATCCAAGCATATTGTTCTTGCATTAGCCTTTTTAAAATGTTCAAATTTATTGACATATAACCAAGTTTTCACAATCTTGTGTTTATGGCTTTGTTCATTGATAATATTGGAGATTACAGGTCAGATTCTTTGATTCACTTCTCATTGCGGTAGCCAAACTATATCAATTGATTTCAGGTGTCTGCCATAGTTTCATTTTTGCTAGGACCTGAACGAGCAGAAAAGATCAAGATCTTTGCAGGAGATGTGGTGCCTCGGAAAAAGCCTGACCCAGTATAGTCTGCATCACCTCTTAGTTTTCTATTGAGATATCTGAAAATATGCAAAATACCTGCCATCCAGTTCTTTGTTCTTACACAATACTTGCCACTTGTACATAGATTATCGTCAATTATTTCCGAGTGAAAATTTGAAATTGGTATGGCATCACTCTTAAAATCAGACAAGTCCAGCTGCTAAAAGAAGAAACTGTTCTTCGTTAGTGGCAAAAGGCTGAATGAAATTTTCTGTTACTCTTTCTCATTATTCATTTTCATATATAACAGCCTGTTATTTGTTTTAAACAGGCCATCTACACATTAGCAGCCAGCACACTAGGTGTGGATCCTTCAAGGTACTCATCATGTGCTATACACCGTTGTACTTTGTAAATTGTAACAATAACTTTCTGCAAGCATATATGCTTAACATAGATAAGATACGATGCAGAATGGAGTTATTGATGCGTGTTTTTCGTGATTTTGTGTGCTTCGGTTTGATAACAACTCAACTGCTACGTTCTTAGCTTTCTCTATACTTTGCATTTACTGTACAAGTAAATAGTTATTTTTTTCAAGATTAAAGTCAAATGTTTCTCATCTCTGCAGTTGTGTGGTGATAGAGGATAGTGCTATTGGTCTTGCAGCTGCCAAAGCTGCTGGAATGAAGTGTATCGTAACAAAGAGCGGGTAAGTTACTCTTAACAGCAGATTGTTTGACCCCCTGCCCTTAATTTCCTTGGAGACATTACCCCCACCTGAAAAGCTTAGAAATACTTCTCTGAACTTTCAAATAAGAAGGGAATCCGGTTCTAAAGAGCTTTATTTGTGAAGTAAGTTATCAGGTAAGACATAATCTCAGACCCTTGGAATGTCTCACGAACTAAGAATGAGCTTTCTTGTCAGAATCCTTGTTTTATAATGCTCAATGTGTCATTTTTGAGGCCTGGAAATTTCTTGACCACTGTGTAAATCATATTTTTATGTTTCCTCTTCTGGTCTAACTTTTATTTAACTCAATTTATATCTTATAAGTTTGATTTCAAAGTTGTTTTCTGTTCTTCTCTATACATTGGTGATCAAGTTATGCACTGGATTATTTGGTTACAGTTACACAGCTGAAGAGGACTTCCTAAACGCAGATGCAGTTTTTGATTTCATTGGAGATCCTCCAGAAGAGCGCTTTGACTTGGCATTTTGTGCAAGCCTTCTTGAGAAGCAATACGTAAGCTAGTTTATAAACTTCTTCCCACCAAAGTTGTAAGCCTCTGTCACTCTTTCCATTGATTTTGTTTGAACCGTGATCTCGGCTACAATCAAGTTCATCTGTACTCTGATAACTTCCAAGTTACTGAACCTTGAAATAGAACTCAAGTTTTGTATGCGATGCAGCTAATCTCCGTTGATGTTGGTAACAAAAAATTCTCTGGTAACCCCTAAACCTCTCTCCATATGTATATTTGATCCACAAGTACCAAGAAGAACTAGATTATATCATAGTTTTGCATTGTAATGGGGAGTTTGATGAGTCCATTATCAAATAACACTACAATAAAGTAGACAATTGGCTTCAGAGAAAAACGTAGCCACTTGTTCCAAAAACATCGCCTGTAGTTATTTGTGATGTTTTTGTTTCGTTGCATAAAGTGTCACCGCTTTCTCGTAGCTAAAAATTATAAGTGATGTTTTCAGAAATCATAGAGAAAAAATATTAGCTACGAAATGCATTACAAAAAATAGCTAAAAATCAAATATTGGCGTAAAAAATTTGGGGCCAAATGATTGACAACGAAAATAAAATGTAGCTAATAATTTTTTGCTACGTTTTTCTCTTCGTAACTATATAATATTAGCTAAATTTTTTATAACATAGCCAAATGTTATTTGCTATGTTTTTTATAACATAGCAAATTGTTATTTGTAACATTTTTAATAATGTCACGACATACTATTTCCTACATTTTTAGTCCATGACAATGAATAAAATGTTTGTATATAATATATTGACATTTTTTAATTGTAAACTATTTGTTTATTATTATAAAATTAAATCGTAGAAAAATATTATTAATTCAAAATGTCGAATATATAAAGTATAATTATATAAATATCATTAACTTAAGCAATTCTTATAGACAAAACAATAAATAAAGAGATCACTTGAGAAATTAGAATATGTCTGACATATAAAAAAAAATGCTCAGATTACAAAAATCATCATTTCACTCAGTTCAAAATATCGCAATAAAGCGGAGTCTAGAGAGGTCTGATAGCATAATCTAAATGATTATATAGGATTATCCATATCTATGAACTTGCAATCATCCAAAAAGATTGGTTAAAATTAACTAAAAATATTGTGACTATTGATACAGGAAGTATTTGATTTTGATTAAAGCAATTATGAGTGATTTTAAAAAGAATGTTGAAGTAGTAGAAATGAAATATGTGGTTGAATGCTTAAGAGTTTATTGTTTAACTTAAGTCTTAAAATCAAATGCTTAGAGTGATGAGGAGGAGTTGAATAAAAATTAAAGCATATTGATAAGTGCCTAGGTGATGTAACTTTTACCTAGTACTTGAAATGAAATGCATGAAATTGACTAAACTGATATTCCTATCTTTCCAAATCTTAGGTACTAACCTACCAAAGAAGATTCGAAAGTTCATAAATTCCTTACATATTCTTCTTCTTTCAGTAACTTCACTTTAAATTGATTGATTTCAAAATCATCAAATACGAAATTATCAAAATTATTTCCTAAATTAGTGTAAAAGACTAACAATAAATACAAAACATAGTTTGCTCTTAAATGTATCGATTAGGCTCCTAAGTAATCAATTGAGATGCTTTGCAAACTTCCCAGAATAAGTAATCTTCCCAAAATAATGGTGCATGTAAAAGAGTAAGGTAAGAAAAAAAAGCAACATTTTCTCCAAAGTCTTTATGCTTACCTTTATAGTTTACCGTTAATTAGCTTCAACACTAAACTGACAAATGTGTGCAGAGAAAAACCTAAGGAGATTTTGTTTTTGATAACTAAATCAATTAGAAACAAGATCAATTTAAGTGCATATAATGCCCATTTTCTCTACAAGATTAGCATATCAAGTAAAAAGAAAGTCTGTAAGACAAGACCTAAGCCTCCAATGAGAATTCTTAATGACTAGAAAAGATAAAACAACTTGAAAAGATGTAAATGGCTTCGGACTTCTCTGCCTATTTGGATATTGGTTAAAGAGGACAAAATTGGGTATTCTTTCTACAATGAATATATTCTCTACATATCCATTTGAGTGATTAAGATACTAATTTTCATGACCAAGCGCAAAAAGCTTTTGACTTGTAATTCACTATCTCCAGAAAGAGAGAAACCCCTAGTTTTTAGGGAACAATCACATGATAACCAAAATTTGCAAATAACTAAGAATTCTAAAGTCATAGCACAATACAAAAACCTCCATTTGATATATTCAGCTAGTAATTCAATACCTAAAATATGCCTAATCACCGCCACTATCATCATCATCATCACACATAGTCTGAAGTCCCGCAATAAGGTTATCCTTTACCCTTATCCGATCACGCCAGACTTTTCTATTTCTAGCCACTACCTCAGTAAGGTTCAAGTCTGAGATATCTTTCTTGATCACTTCCTTACATTTCTTATATAGCCTCCCTTTTCGTCTCTTGTAGTCCCAGTTCTTATATGCCTGACTACAACAATTCAAATTCCTTCTAAGTATTGTTGTATCCATTTTATCAAATGTCTCACTAACCATCAGAACCAAATATAACATGTCTTATAAAAACTCAATTGAATGAAGAAGATAAAGACAAAGAAAAAGCTCACTTGCATGAAAAAACTTTAACTGGTCTTCAAGATTCTCCAAAGCAGTTCTGATGGCATTGAGACTCTTAGCCTTTTGGATTACGGTTTCATTATCGTCCACCCAAAAATCCTTCATAAACACAAAGATAGAAGAGGGGCAACATAAAGACAGAAGCAAGTAACCAAAACACAAACATAAAAGAAATGACGAAGATAGAAGAGGAATTCGATGGAGCAAAAGATAGAAGGAGAACACAAAGATAAAAGAACAAAAGCCAGAGGATATGTGTGTGCTTAGGTTATAAGTCTCAGAAAAATGACATCGTTTAAGTGGAGAAAACTACATCGCTTACATTGTATAAAGGGGCTTAGAGCTCCCATATTGTTATCAAGTGTTTATCAATCAATAAAATTTCTCTACGAGAATTCTCTTTAGTTGTCCTCTTGCTTCCACTTTGCGTCAATTGGTATTAGAGCAAAAGGTTCGTGATGGCTCAAAAAGAAGAAATTGAAAGCAGCCGATTTTATGATGCAGATCAGGAGTTGAAGGCCTCTATGGAGGTAGTCATTCAACACCTATTTCTTCCAATTCAATAACAACTCGATGATATTATGCAATGTTTGGAGAGGTTGGGGGCTGGTGGCAGTAGAAGGGTTGTTCCTGAGGATGTAGGAACTGGTGATAAACATAGTCATCAACTCATCCCAGTTTGACAACCCCCTAAAACTATTTATTCAGAGTAGTTATTAGAATTAGAAGTCGATTATAGCAGTTCTGAATACTACAACCAACATGATCAACTTTGCAACCCAAGGAGGATTCAATATTCTGGAAGCCAAAATACTGGCTTTAATGAACCACGAAATAACATGGATCTACCTATATTCCATGGAGGGGTTTATTCAGAGGATGACTTTGGTGACGTGGTCGACCTTCCAAAGGTTGAAGAGAAACTAAGCGACGTTCCACACAGTTTATCAACTGATTCTAATGTCATAAAGAGAGAAGTGGAGTTGGTATCAAAGAGATTGCTTCGTAGTAATGGGGAGAAGTTTTAAGTTCCAAGCTGAGGTGTCTCGACTTACAAATATTATTATCAACTCTCTTTACAGCAACACAGGCATTTTCCTGAGGGATTTGATTTCTAACGCATATGACGTACCATACAAGAATAGATTACTTTCCTTCATTGATAAGGAGGTTTTAGGTGAAGGTGATAATACGAAGATCAAAATTGAGATCAAATTGGACAAAGAAAAGGAACTTCTTTCAATTCGTGACCGAGCTATAGGTATGACAAAGGAAGATTTGATCAGGAACTTAGGAACTATAACGAAGTTGGGAACTTCTGCTTTTGTGGAGAAAATGCAAATAAGTGGAGACCTCAACCTTATTGGGCAGTTTGGAGTTGGGTTCTATTTCGTTTATCTCATTGCTGCCTAAGTTAAAGTCATTTTCAAACATAATGATGACAAACAATATGTATGGGAGTCAAAGGCCGATGCAGCATTTGCAATATTTGAGGACATGTGGAATGAATCGTTGAGATGTGGAGCTAAGATTAGACTGCATCTTAGGGATGAAGCTAGAGAGTACTTAGAGCAGAGCAAATTGAAGGATTTGGTAAAGAAATACCCTAAATTCATCAACTTACCAATATATTTGTGGGCTAGCAAAAAGGTTGATGCAGAGGTTCTTGTAGACGAGGACAAGTCAAGTGATGAAGGAAACAACCACTTCTTAGGAAGAAAAGGAATATGAGAAAAGCGAGGATGACGAAGTTAAGGAGGAGAAACCCAAGACAAAAACCATGGAGGAGACTAAATATGAATGGGAACTTCAGAATGACGTTAAGGCTATTTGGCTGTAGAATCCAAAGGAGGTCACTAAAGAAGAGTACGCAAATTTTTATAAAGCTCTAACAAAGGACTTTAGCGATAAGAAACCTATGGCTTGGAGTCATTTCAATGCAGAAGGTGATGTAGAGTCCAAGGTAGTGTTGTTTATCCCATCAAAGGCACCCCCTGATCTTTATGAAAGCTACTACAATAATAACAAATCCAATTTGAAGTTACATGTTAGAGGTGTGTTTATTTCTGATAAATTTGATGAACTTCTGCCTAAATATTTGAACTTTTTGAAGGGTCTTGTTGATTCAAATACTTTACCACTCAAGATGAACGAAAATGGAGATGAACGAGACGAAACCACTGGATCGTAGTATGAAGCGCGCACGGAAGGTTACAACACGGCGGACCTCCCTGGACCAGCTCGAGACCGCTGCTATAAAGGAGGAGGATAAGGCGCCTCCAGCGACTAATGACTCCCCCAGACGGGACTACAGGGGCATTCTTATGGGAGAATCGAGGCTAACTTGCCGGGTCCTCCTGATAGTGATGTTTGCCTTACAGGAGGAGGAAAAACAGTTGATTAACTTGTCTGACGTTCTCTGTCTAGAGATACTTGTGATAGAAGCGAAATTGGAGCAACTTCGCTCCCCTTGGCGCGATGCCTTGCTTTTTAAAGTTTTGGGTCGCCGAGTTGGCTTTGCCATGCTCAACTGTAAACTTCATCACCTCTGGACTTCGAAAGGGGAACTGACGTTGATAGATTTACCTAATGACTTCTTTATTGCGAAGTTCACCAGGCCTGAGGATCAGGACTTTGCCTTGTTTGACGGCCCGTGGCTGATAGCAGGCCATTGTTTGACTGTCTATGAATGGGAACCAGATTTTCACCCCACTGATGCGCTACTTGACAAGGTGACAGCCTGGGTCAGACTCCTTGGGTTACCAATGGAATTCCAAATTGAATCGTTTTTGCGTCGCATTGGTTTTGGACTTGGCCGATTTTTGTGCATTGATCCGCAGACAACATCCACCACGCAAGGCAATTTCGCACGTTTATGTCTAGAGATTATGCTTCACCAGCCACTCAAGACTTCCTTCAAGTTTCGAGGACACATTTACCCGGTTGAATACAAAGGATTGGGTTTGATCTGTTTTAGCTGTGGGAAGGCGGGACACAGACGTGAGACATGTCCAGAACTGCGAGGCCATATATACCACCCATCCCTAGCCCTGATGGGATGCCCTTGGTGGTGGATGGTAGCTACACTCGCTTTCCCTTGCCAGATGGGGCTGCCCCAATATTTCCTGCCCCTGCCGCCTCTGCAGCAACAGCTACTAGGCCAAGACTTCCCAAGAGGATTGCCTCAGATTCATCCCAATTTGGCCCCTGGATGCTGCTAAAGGGTAAGGGGCGAACCTCTAGGAACTCCACACACTCGCTGCATTAATGGCAAGCACTCATTTACACCCGCCACCCAAGTTACTCATGGGAACCGCTTTGACATGCTGGTTAATGTTGAAGGTGATGGGGGCGCTTCTCTCCTCCCCAGTAGGGTCCGCCAAGGGTCGGGAATGCACCACGCGGGCCAGGCGGACCATCTCTTAGCAACATCGATCCCCAGAACTCAGTGCCTATAACTTTCAAAACAGAGAGCTTTCCCTAGGGGATCGCATTACATCCTGCGGGAAATCCTCCCCCCAGGGCTAACCGAATTGCCCATGTCAAACTGCGTCGACTAACCTCTGTACCTGCCCCTGTGCCTGAACTGAGTCCAATGGCCATTGGTCCACGTGAGCCGGGGTTGGGTGGGCCCACATCACTTCCTGACTCACAACCGTGCCATGCAAAATTTTCCATGCAACGCTCCCCGGTACGTAATGACCCAACGCCCATGCCTTCTCTGGACATGCAGATAGACCTGCCATTGTTTCCGTCGCTGCGTCGCTCAGCATCTCCAGAGTCCCCCCCCCCCCGACCAGTGATCCTCGATGCCTCTCCTTCCCCGACGGTGGCCACTAGTTGTGTCCAAGGGGTCTCTGGACCGCCTTCTATACAACCGATGGATCTCGCCTCCCCGATAGTGCTTGAATCCTAGGGCATGATCCTCTCGACGGAACCCCTTCCTACTGCTATAGGAGTGAGTGAGGAGGGCGTTCCGGAGACGCAGCGAACTCACCCTCCGATTCCTTTGCAGGACTTAGCAATCCCAATTGATTGTTGATTATTATTCCCTGTCTATCTCATGAAGATCTTTAGCTTAAATTATCGGGGTGCCGGAAGTTGACTGTTTATTCGTTATTTGAGGAGTATATCTCGCATGAACAAGCCGAGATCCTAGTGCTTGTTGAACTACGCATTAGTGGGCAACGGGTCGATTGGGTCTGTCGCCAACTTCGTCATTTTTGGGTAGAAAGGGTGGAGGCTGTGCACTTTTCTGGTGGCATCTGGTTAGCTTGAATGGAGGCTGACTTTACCATTGACATTCTTAGTAAATATGGACAAGAGTTACATGCCTGCGTTCGATTTGCTACTGAGACTTTCTTCCTCACAGCGGTTTACTGTAGCCCTGATGCAGCTGAATGTCGTCATCTTTGGGCGCATCTATGTGGCCTCGTGGTGCCCTCGGGAGAGCCTTGGGCAGTCAATGGTGACTTAAATGAGATCACGTCTCCTGATGAAAAACAAGGAGGTGCTCTGGATCTGCTCCCTCTTATTGGCGCTTTGGTGAGATGGCGAATTTCTATCACCTTATGGACATAGGTAGTGGTGGCCTGTGTTTCACATGGAAGGGCTTGTTATTTCCCGGCTATGATTGCATATTTAAACGTTTGAATTGCGCCCTCTAAAATGTTGAGTGGCGCACTCGATTTCCTGATAGTGGGGTTTGAGTCCTCCACCATCTCAAGTCTGATCATCATCCCATCCTTCTTCATTTAGAGGCACCCCAATTGACCATGAGATGATGCCAACCCTTTCGCAGGAGCTAACCCAATTGAATAAACGTGTCTTTGGTGATATTCACATCACGAAGGCATGGTTACAACGACGACTCATTGGCATTTAGCGCAGGTTGCAGACCGGCCCAGTTAGACATCTACACCTGCTGGAGCGTACCCTCTTAACTGAGCTGGAGGTGGTGCTCATATAGGAGGAACTTTTGTGGTTTCAAAAGACACGCACTGACTAGATCCACTCTAGGGATCGTAATACTCTCTACTTCCATGCGAAGGCGACTATCAACAGGAGACACCTCAAAATTGATGCGTTGCAAGACTCAACTGGTGCCTGAATCACGAATGCACAGGATCTGGAACGGCTTGTGGTCGACTATTTCTCCAATCTCTACTCCATGGATCCTCATGATACTGTCGTCCAACTTGAAAGGGGTTTCTGTCCTTCGATAGTCACGATCTTGCTTGGCTGAACCTCGACATCTCTTGGGATGAGATTCAGCGGGCTCTCTTTGCGATGAACCCTTACAAAGCCCCCGGACCTGATGGCTATCATGCCATCTTTTATCATGCCAATTGGCTTGTGGTGGGTGACACTACATGTAGCATGTGGAATGCCTCTAGGTTGGGGAAATCTCGGTAGCTGATGTCAATAACACGTTACTTGTGTTAATTCCAAAAGTCGACTGTCCTTTTACGTTGACCCACTTCCGCCTGATCAGCTTATGTAATGTTGCTTATAAACTGGTCACCAAGACCCTAGCCTCTTGCCTTTGACCCTTCATGTCCAGGTTCGTGTTCCCAAGGCAGGTGAGCTTTGTGCCGGGCAGGCATACTCAAGACAACGTAGTGGTTGCTCAAGAAATCCTGCATACCATGAAGAAGTTGAGGGGAAGGAAATATTTCATAGTAATAAATGTGGATTTAGACAAGGTTTATAATAGGTTGCTCTGCGATTTTATCCACTCAACGTTAGCAGCAGTGGGTATCCCGACTAACCTATACTCTCTTATCATGGATTGCATTACATTCCCGCATATGCAGGTGCTATGGAATGACTCCATTACTGAAGGCTTCCAGATGCGTAGGGGAATTCGCCAGGCTGTCCCCTTTCTCCGTAAATATTCGTCTTGTGTCTCGAATGTTTGTTGCATCTGATCGACATTATTGGCGAAGCTGGTGCATGGACTCCTTTTCGTGCAGGTAAAACAGGGCCGCCGATCTCACATCTCTTTTTTGTCGACGATCTTCTCTTCTTTGCAAAGGCGTCTTTGGCACACCTAAATACTATCCTCTCCGTGCTGGAGCGCTTCACGATTACCTCGGGACAACAAATTATTGTCTCCAAGACTCAGCTCTTTTTCTCTCGGAATGTGCCAGCCCCAGTCTGCAATCTTCTCACCGCTCGTTCTGGTTTCGTCTTAAAGGAGTCATTCGGGAAATATTTAGGTGTGTCTATAATGTCAGGACAAGTTGAGTGCAGCCATTTTGCTATCGGATTCGTACTCGACTCTTTGGTTGGACTTTATCCATGGCGGGTAGATCAACCCTCACCCAATCTGTTCTGTACTCTATCCTTACCTACACAATGTAGGTTATGAAATTTCCCTCATACATCTGCCACGACATCGCTCATATGTGCTGAAGTTCCCTCTGGGGACATAGGGTGGACGAGAGGAAGTTACACCTCATCTCCTGGGACAAAATCTGTTGCTCGAAGCGTAAGGGTAGACTAGGACTCAGGCAGTTGGAGTAACATAATGTCGCTCTCCTGGCTAAATGGACATGGCGTATTCTCATGCAACCATTGCCATGTCTTTTCTCCCAGGTCTGGGTGGGTAAATACTCGCGGAGAATGACCAATCACTTTTGTTTCTAGGCCACCGCGATGGATTCTCATATTTAACAGGCACTAGTTGGTGCTTGGTGTCAACTGAAGGTCGACGTGGCGTGGTCAGTTGGCAATGATACCACTGTTAAATTCTGGGTGGATCACTAGCTTCCTGAACTTCTTCGGCCCTTGGTGGAGTTGGCAACTACTCCACCCATTTCCATGTCTCATGTAATAATGGCTGACTTGGTGGACTTTAATGGCAATTGGCATTGGCAGGATTTGGCTGACGCTTTCCCTCCATATATCTGTTCACTATTAGCGACAGTGACGCCACCACAGGAGGGCGATGGACCTGACGCCTTGATCTGGTCGGCGGAGGCCTTCGGAACTTACTCGATTAAGTCTACATATACTCGTTTGATGGCAGACATGGAACCTGCGACCTCCATCCTTTGGACGCGTGTATGGGGGTGGCAAGGACCCCAATGTGTTCAGAATTTTCTCTAGCTTACAACTCACAACAGTCGTCACACGAATGTACTGAGATGCCGTTAACAGCTTAGCACTGATGCTTATTGCAACTAGTGTCAGCAACACCTTGAGACTGTCCTCCACGCCTTGTGAGACTGCACTGAGATTAAGGCCTTATGGGATGCCATCCTCCCTACTGAGTGCCGCCTCACATTCTACCTAGATGACCTCTCGACTTAGCTTGGTCGGAACTTGCTTCTGAGTACCACCTCCTCCCACATAACTAGTTGGTCCACCATTTTTGGGACGGGCTGTTGGTTAATATTGTCATGGCGCAACAAGGAATTATTTGCTACAGATTTCGTGTGACCTTTTGAAGGAGCTACGCAGATACTATGGGTGGCTAATTAGTTTCGTGACGCCATGGTGCAGGAACACTTCCTTCCATCACCACGCCAGCATTGGGTTTGGATCCAATGGCAACCCCCTATGCGGATTGGGTTAAAATCAATATTGATGGGGCGACAAAGGGATCCCTAAGGCCGGCGGGCTGTGGAAGCTTGATCCGCGACCATTTGGGTCGCTGGTGGGGTGGCTTCGCTCGTAAGTTGGGCACCTCCACTACTATTGTGGCCGCGCTTTGGGCGACATTAGATAAGGTGCCCTTGGCCAAACACTTGGGGTTCCGCCAGGCTATCCTTGAATTTGAACTCGAGGGCGACGTGTACGCTCATTATGCAATTTGTCGTGGGATCCCACCATACTCGCAGCCTTCTTCAAGCCATCCATAAGGCAATGCGTACGGATATTGCTGTTCACGTACATCATATGTTTCGCGAAGGTAACACTTGTGCTGATTGGCTGGCGAATTACAGGCTTTCAATCCCTAGCCATTAAGTGCATCTTCACCGAACATCGAGGGGCATCCTCTCGCTACTCTATGGAGATACTTTGGGGGTTCCTGTACCCCGCTATTGTTTCTTTTAATTTCGACTGTCACTATGCCTTGGCCTCCTTCCTACTATCGAAAAAAAAAACACTTTACCACTCAACGTATCACGAGAAATGCTTCAATAACACATCAGCTTTATCTAGATATTCTTTAAGGACGAGTAATTTCTCAAGTGGGGGGAATGATGTAGGGGCATGTTAATTATTACGTTTCTTATAATTCCTATTTTGACTAGAATTTTGTTTAATGCATAATTTCTATTTATTAGTTTTCTTGCTAGGAGGTAGAATTCTATTTTAATTATAATTTTTATTTATTAGTTTTTTTATTATGATAAGGTGTTTACTAGGTATCTCATTATATAAAGGGGCTTAGAGCTCCCATATTGTTCTCAAATTTTTATCAATCAATAAAATTTCTCTTTGAGAATTCTCTTTAGTTTTCCTTTTGCTTCTACTTTGCGTAAATTTTTATTGTTTCTTTTTAGCCAAAAAAATTGTCCTACGAAAATTAGAAAATGTAGTTAATTGCTGAAACAGAATTGAGTTTTAATTACGAAAATCGTTTACACTTTTTTTTTCGGTACAAGGGAGCAATCAAAGTTTGCTGGGTTCCAACAAGAACGACCCTAGGCCGAGCAACACCCAAGAGATCCTCCTGAAGAAAATGATAGAGCTGTCCAAGGAGGTTCTCAAGATAAATAATAGCAAAATTACTTCTATAAGCCTAAGTAGCCAAGTAGTTAGTGTACATATTTGCTTCGTGATAAGTATGCACAACATGACATTGCCAAGTATGGCTAAGCAGTTCCTTGCAAGCACGAATAATTTGATAGAATTTATCCGTAGGACAAAGGTCCCCATTCACCTTGTTAACGGCTAAAAGAGTCTGATTCAAGAAACACATTTCGGAAGCCTCGATCCCAAGCCAAAAGTAGTCTATAATAAATTTCGAATAATTCAGCTCTTGTAATGTTCCCCCAACCGAGTCTCCTTGCAAACCCGCATATCCAGCGTCCTTCAAAATTCCTTGCAAGGCCTCCAATTGCTGTTTCTCCCGGATTAGTGAGTGCTGAGGCATCTACATTAATTTTGATGCAACCAGGGGGTGGCGAACTCCAAGCAATTATTATATCCTGCTTCAACATCAAGGCCTTTTGCATCGTGATATATCTGCAAAATTTAGAAAATGTAGTTAATAGTTTGAGCATATATTAGTTTTGCAAAAAAATATTTCCTAGCTAATAATTGAAACAAATTTGAATTTTAACTACCAAAAACATTTCGTTGCTAAAAACTTTTTGCTAAAAAAATTTGTTCACTGAGCAAAACGTCGCTAAAAATTATTAACTATGAAAATAAAATTTTAGAGAAACTAAAAGTAGCTAATAGTCTAAACAAACTTGCAAAATTTTTTTTTTTAAATATTGCTTCATTTTGTAACTACAATATTATCTTTTTTTTTTGTTTTTCACGAGGTGTCAGGTGAGTCTTAATTATGGGAAGACATCTTTAAATCATCCACACTCAGACTAATCCCTGCTCGAGTCAGGTAGGTGCCTTGCGGGAGGCAAAGCTCTGGTCCCAAATTTTAAACGGCTGCATACATGAGGGGGGTTTGAACCCGCAACCTCACTTAAGCCAAAAGAGCCTCTTACCAACTTACCTGCTCCTTGGGGTTCCAAAATATTATCTTTAATTATGATTTTTGAATTATATAGCTAAAAAGTTACGTTTAACTAGAATTAAAAATCTTAGTAAAAGAAAACTTAGCAAAAAGTGATATTTGTAATGATATAAGAAACAACCGTTGTATATAAAATCAGCGTGCACTCATTTTTGAGGAAGCGAAGTTTGAGCTTGGATGATGATACATCAGTTTCAACCGAGTAAACAAGCTCTGCTGATTGTCATGTTTTGGTCGAGAGCTTCTTGTACCCTTTGGCATTTTCCAAAGATTCCCCTCCAAGAAGGTGACACAGATCAGGTTGTATAAACATCAAAGATCTAATTTTTTACTGTACTTGTACGTGTGTGCGCCATGGAACTGTAGAAAGAGTAAATCTTGTAAGTTCCACTCAGACAACAAGGGGGCATAGACGAGCACTTTGGGCCATTTTGAGACATTTTTAGAAAGAAAACTCAAAACAACTAAACTTACGCTTTGGTTACTGTCTTTAGTATGCAGAGACAAAACAAGACAAAAATTTACAATATGTTTGATTACTGTCCCCAATATGCATAGATGGAACGAGACGAAAATTTGGAAACGAATCAAAACAGAAATTGGAGACAGTGAGCTGTTTGGTTGTAATGGACAGAACAAAAATAATTGTCTCCGTCTCGAGGACAGAAATATGCTTAATTGCAGGGGACAGAATATAAAAATAGTGGCTATGACGAAAATACCCCTACAGTATAATATAATTAGAAATATGTAATTCATTGAATATTTTAAAACGAATGATTTGTATTAGTAAAAAAGTTAACAAATAATAATAATAACAATAACAATAAGAAATTAATTTCGTATAATAATAATAATAATAATAATAATAATAATGATGATGATGGCGGAATTAATAATAATAAGGAATTTAATAATCACAATAATAATAAGAAAATTAATTATGAATAATAATGATAATAAAAATAATAATAAGAAAATTTATTATTATTATTATTAAAAAATAATAATAAGTAGAAAATTTATAACAATAATTAATAATAACAGTAATTGCAATAATTAATAATAATAATAATTATTATTATTATTATTACAAAATTTATAATACTAATTAATAATAATAATAACAATAATAATAATAATAATAATAATAATAATAAGTTTAAAATTAATAATAATAATAATGATGATGATGATGACAAAGGTGAGTTTAATAATATAATTAAGAATAATAAATTGCTTATGTAGGGGAAGAGATATTTTTGATATTTCCTTATATGTTTTATTTTTGTTTTTGGGACAAGAAATCTTGTATCACAATCTTGAAAGGAACAAAAAATTTCTATCTTTGTGCTCTGAAGACGAAACAAAAATAAGTGAAGACAGCAAGTAAACACTACGAGGCACAGAATTTTTATGTCCCTATCATCTGTCCTCACCCATAAAGATAGCAACTAAACGTTACGTAAGAGAAGGTATATGGTCCCCATCAAGTGATACGAGATAGGTCCGTCTAGGAATTGGCCTTTTATTCTCTCTGTTTTTCGTGTTAGGCTTAGTCAATCTATAGTTACATTATTATATGCACTAGAAACGAGTGATTTTGTAAGATACTCTAAACATTTGTTATGTCTTTTATATTGTTAAAATAAAATTATTTGCTTTCCACTCTGTTTTCTTTTTTATATTGAGAAAGGAAGGTTGCAACTTTTGGGATATGATTGCCTTTGAATGAAACACAACTGATCAAACATGAAGGCTCCTCGTAATCTTTGAAGCCCTCAAATCTTCTATTCGCTTTTTCTGTCCTTATCCTATTTCATTAAATTTCAGCCATCTATTTATATATGTCCCATATAAATAAATGATTGAGATTTAATGAGACAGAGTAGAGACAAGAGAAGACGGACAGAGGATCACGTCCCAATCTTTGACTTGACTCACATTCACGTGTTTGTCACTAAATCTTTTAGTATCTTCCTACAAAGAGAAAGATATTAACGTATTTGATTTTTAAATTTATTCTTTATTTTTTAAACATTTTAATTAAATGATTATTTTTAAAATTTTAACAATTTAATTTTTATTGATATGAATAATAAATAGACATTTATGTAATATTTGATAGACTTATCATATTATCAAAAATAAAATTTTAAACTAAATGATTAGGATTTTTAAAAATTTTATTAAAAATTTGGAGACTAAATTGAAAATATATATGACTCATTATAAATAATCAGGAAAATTGTCATCCCGAGTCCTTTGTCCTATATGCTATAAAAGCATGAATCATGTTGGGTGCTTGGTTGATAAATTTGGGAAAGAGTTAATGGGTAAGGAATAAAAAGTGAGTAGTTATTGATTATCATTATAGGGGCAATAGTTTGATATCCTATTTTTGGGGAATCCTTCATACCTTTCTTCATTTTTAAAAATATTTTAATAATAATTAATTAAAATATAATTAATTAATTTAAAATAAAATATAATGCATTCATTAACTAAAATATTGCAATTAATTAATTAATTAAAATATAATTAATTAATTAAAATATTGTAATTAATTAAAATATAATTAATTAATTAAAATATTGGAATTAATTAAAATATAATTTTATTAATTAAAATATTGTAATTAATAATATAATTACAATATAATTAATTAAAATATTATTATTTATTAATTACAATATAATTAATTAAAATATAATTTATTCATTAATTAAATTATTATTATTTATTACGTTATAATTAATTAAAATAATAAATTAATTAGTTACAATATAATTAATTAAAATATAATTCATTAATTATTTACAATATATATTATAATTAATTAATTACAATATATTTAATTAAAATATTATTAATTAATTAATTAAAATATAATAAATTTTTATTTCTCAATATTTTTTACAAACAAATTACTATCAATGGAAATTGTAATTATTCCTTCCTCTTAACCAACTATAATAATTATAATATTAATATTCATTTTCATTCCTCACTATATTTAGGTATGCTTGTTTAGTGGATATGAAAAAAGAAGAATAGATATGGAATGAAAGATTGAGTTTGATAAGGGAGTATGATTATAGAGTTATTATTTTGATTATCCATTTTTGGGTAATACCCCATTCTTCTCACAATCTAGAGGAATGAGTATCATTGTTTTGTAAAGTGCCATATTATGAATAACTTAGTAGTTCTTTTTAAAAAAATATTTTTAATACTAATTAATTAAGTACAATTAATTATTTAAAATATAATTAATTACAATATAATTAATTAAAATATAATTCATTAATTATTTACAATATATATTATAATTAATTAATTACAATATATTTAATTAAAATATTATTAATTAATTAATTAAAATATAATAAATTTTTATTTCTCAATATTTTTTACAAACAAATTACTATCAATGGAAATTGTAATTATTCCTTCCTCTTAACCAACTATAATAATTATAATATTAATATTCATTTTCATTCCTCACTATATTTAGGTATGCTTGTTTAGTGGATATGAAAAAAGAAGAATAGATATGGAATGAAAGATTGAGTTTGATAAGGGAGTATGATTATAGAGTTATTATTTTGATTATCCATTTTTGGGTAATACCCCATTCTTCTCACAATCTAGAGGAATGAGTATCATTGTTTTGTAAAGTGCCATATTATGAATAACTTAGTAGTTCTTTTTAAAAAAATATTTTTAATACTAATTAATTAAGTACAATTAATTATTTAAAATATAATTAATTACAATATAATTAATTAAAATAATATAATTAATTAATTACAATATAATTAATAAAAATATAATTCATTCATTAATTAAAATATTGTAATTAATTAAATAAATATAATATAATTATTAATTAATTAAATTATAATTAATTAATTAAAATATAACTAATTAAAATATAAATATTCATTAATTAAAATATTTTAATTAATTAATAAATTACAATATAATTAATTAAAATACTATTATTAATTAATTAGTTACAATATAATTAATTAATTACAATATATTAATTAATTAATGAATTAAAAATTAATTAATTAATTAGTTAAAATATAATGAGTTTTATTTCTCAATAATTTTTAGTTTTTACAAACTAATCGTTATCAATAGTAATGGTAATCATTCCTTCCTTTTAACCAACCATCATAATTACAATGATAATATCCATTCTCATTCTTCATTATATTTATTTTCATTTCTATTATCATTCTCCTATATAAATCAACCGCGTCCTTATTCTTATTCATATTATTATTTCCTAATGTGAACTATTTGTATTTATTCTTTTTGTTTCATATTCACGTTG
>JANQBM010000007.1:26308514-26319110 GCA_025594535.1 Erythroxylum domingense | reverse complement strand
TGATGTGGTAATTTACCACATCTGGACCCGTTTCTTTGGTCCGACCCGTTCTCTGGAAACGGGATGTTACATTAGGAAGGAAATTTGGTTAGGTTTTAAGCATGTAATGTGGTTAGTACATAGTGAAAAGGCAAATAAAGCTTAAGAGGGCTTATCAAAAGGAAAATCATATAATGGGTAGACTATTTGGCTAATGTAGTTCGAAGAAGCAAAGAATGCCTAATCATTTCCATGTTATTGCAGATGATAAAAATATGGTCTTGAATAGAAAATCAAAGTGAATTTAGGATGTATATGTCATGAAGTTCACACATAAACAAAGAAAATGAGACTGATATGAATGTATCAGTCTTAAAGGCTCAAAATCTCATTGGTTTTGTCTACCTTTAGTCACTACTCTTCTAAAGATAGTGCACATTGACCAATCCCAAGAGTAAAAGTACATGCTAACTTTTCCATGAAATTCTCTAGTCAATTCGTTCTCTAGACATGACTATATAATCCTAGAAGCAATAAAAAATGAGAAAATGTTTAATTGTTTGTTTTATTCTCTCTCTCATTTTGATTGAAAACTTAAAATAAGCAAGAAACAAACCAGTATAGAAAACACATGCATAACCTAACTAGTGCAAAAAAGTAAAAGAAAAAAAATTTACTGCCCTAGTTGCTCCCAGGAAGAACCTTTGTTTAACGTCACTGGCTTGACTCCTTGTTTCCTCCTCACGTGACAAAATTATGATCTTCAGGTAGTACAGTTTAGGCCTCCTCCACATGAGATTGTTCAGGATAGGGCTTTAGTTGATAATCATTCCCATTCAGCGTCTTCCTTATCCTCTCACTCTTAATCACTACTGAGTCCATACACTTTAGAAAGATCTCGAATGTCTTTTCACCTTTTTCCTCTTTGTTTAATTCCTCCAATTTGTTATATAAAGGTAAAGAGTTTGTCTCAAAAATAATTATGGACTCGGTGAATGTCTTTTCACCTTTTTCCTCTTTGTTTAATTCCTCCAATTTGTTATATAAAGGTAAAGAGTTTGTCTCAGAAATAATTATGGACTCAGTACTCACCGTCGAGCTAAAAGATATATCATTTTCTGGTTCAAGCTCTTCCTCCACTTCTTCTACACAAGCAACTCCTTAAGTAGTACACTTAAGATTCTCAAACTCCTCATCACTTTGTAAGGTCTCTGCACTAACTTCCCTTGGGCACATATCAGGTTGATATGACTGCTCCTCTTCACTTTGTAGTTCCAAGTGGTTGATATCTCCCCATCTAGACATTGCATCTTGCAGGAACCATTTCACATCCTACTAAAATTGTAAAATTTTATCAATGAAATTACAAAGTGTTACCTCTCTTTGAACTATTAATCATAGGTTAATGATACGATCTATTAACTCGAGATTTTCCTTAGGTCATGTTTAACTAACATATGATCATTAATTAAAAATAGCGACTGAATAACTGAGGATACTATCTCTTGATTCAATTGGGCAGTCGCATTACGAATTAGGAAAATCGATTAATGAACACAACAATCACATATGATGGGGTTATTTAACCTAAGTTATGTTATCCTTAATGATTATGAACCATTAGTGGCTACAAATGAATTTCAACATAACAATTACAGATTATATTGAAATTCTAGCAATGGGTTTGTAATAAAATGATCCAATGAATGCATTCAAATCATGTTTTTATAATACCCCAAATAATAGACATAGGATAACAAATTCAATTCCTAAAGAAAGAAAGAAACAAATAATATAAGGAATGAATGCTTAACCAGGTAGTTGGCATTAATGTCGCCTCTGAACTGGCATCGAGAAGTTAGCTTTCCATGAGTTTCAAATAATAGGCATAGGATAACACAATCAATTCCTAAAGAGAGAAAGAAATAACAAATATAAGGAATGAATGCTTAAATAGGTAGTTAGCATCAATGTCACCTCTGAACTAGCATCGGGAAGTTAGCTTTCCATGAGTTTCCCATAGTTGAGACTTTCGGTGCCCTCTTCTCCTTATCTCCCCCAAAGCATCACTCTCAATTTTCCTAGCAGAAAACACCAAAAAAATGCTTTTACCGTCACATGTCCCTTGGTTTATATTAGAAACTAGGTTAAAACAAAAGGGACACTTGAAAAATATCTCACGCTCGTAAGATGTGTGTCACGGGTCTAAGAGTGGGTAACAACCATGACACACTATGGCATGGGTGTGAGGACTACCTCATGCCCATGCTGGTGGCTGTCACAATCGTGAGTCTTTTTATGCATAGTCATGAGTGACGCTCATGGTTTTGCAGCTTTTTAGCATGGTCATGAGTTATAATGCAATCTTCTTCTTTGTGTTTTCATTTTCTTATCATTTTCTTGTTTTTATTTGCTCTAATCATCCATATTCTTGTTCCATGATGACAAATGGATATGAATCTTCAAAAAATGGACCAAATATAGTACTTTGAACTGACTTTAACTCCTTTGCTTTCGAATTGTGCCTAAAACCATATATAAGTCAAAGTGAGTATCTTAAGCAATTTTATGTCATTTATCATTAAGTGTCATGAAATAATTATACAATCAATTGAGCACATATAAACCCCAAATACTGTATCCAAAAAATCTTGGAAAAGAATTGAAATATGACTTTTCAATTAATATTGATGGTGATGACAATGTTTAGATTCAAGTCCCAGGTTTAGATGATGGAGATACAATTAACACTTACAGTAATCAAGCAAACTGAGCCGATCATGAAACCATTTTTTAGAACATTACAAATCCAAACTCCATAAGTACTGAGCGGACAAAAAAAGTTCCCAATGCCCACCACATCAGTTTACCTATCCCTATAAAGAAGTTCACTTCTGCAGATACAAACAGTGAAGATTCTAGCACCATTCTTGAAAATATTGTGGTTCAAATACCTACTAATACTGAGAAAATAACAAAATATCATCTACCCCTGTAAAAGAGTTCACTTATGCTCATATAATCATTGAAGATTCTGGATTTCAACCTTCTAACAAGAGGATATCCAACAGAAGAAATAGATGCTCTATGGGACACTCATCATGGTTATATAAGCTTAAAAGATTAAGGTCTTAATTCACTTGTGAAAAAGCTTTTGCTAAGAGGCTTCATGTCAAACAATAAGTCTATCTTGCTAGGCATACTGGAGTCTTGAATAAAGCAAGATAAATGTGACCTACTAGACCTTTTACCACTAATCCACAATTATGGTGATCAACCTAAAGGTAGGATCCTTGTGGTTTACAATTCAGCCAGGATCTTAACTTTTAATACCTTTACCTTTACTCGAATCATTCATCTAAAAGTTGTTATCTTGAAACTAAAAACCAAAATTCATGTTTCTTTGGTTTTTTCTTTCAACTACCCCTTTTAAAGATTTGATTTATAGAATAGTCTTAAAAACATGGCTTTTGTCACCAACTCTCCCTGACTCACTTTATGTGACTTCAATGCAAACATTTCTTTAGATCAATCTTAAGGAGTTGTTGCCCAAAAATAACATTGTGTTAAGTTTAAGAAATGCCTTGATGATATTCAAATTTTTGACTTACCTTTTAGAGCCAACTTCTTCACCTAGAGTAATAAGCAAGTTGGAATCTTATTCATCAAAAGAAAACTTGATAGATGCCTAACTAATTTAGACTAGTTACAGTCTTTCCACTAAATTTATTAACTCTTTCCCAATTCTTGGCTTTCCGATTACTCTCCCATTATAAGTACCCTTGGATGCCTCAATTCCTCACATTTTCCTTTCACATTTAACAATTTTCTTATTGGTCTTGTAGGTTTACATGAACTGGTAGAGAGGGGTTTTAATACTCCAATTTCTCATACCAATTAATTCATTCTCATGAGGAAACTTCAATCCATAAGGCATGAGACGAGTAACTAGTAAAGTTTCTCCATTATGACCGTAAGGTCTCAGGTTTAAGTCACAGAAACAGCCTAGAAATACAAAAGGAAGGTTGCGTACATTATGACCCTCCCCAGGCCCCCATAAAGCGGGGACCCTTATGTACTAAGTATATTGACTTTGACTTTATCTATTGTCAAGAAAGCACTAGACACTGCTCAATCAATTCTCCATAGTAGTCCTTGAAATAACTCACTCATTGGTTAGGAGAAATAAGCTTTAAATAATTATTCTCAATCTTCAAAATTCCATAATTCCCTTTTGAAGAAAAGATCAAGGATTAATTGGCTGCAATATGGAGATCAAAATTCTGCTTTCTTTTATAAGGTCATCTCCTCCAAAAATGCTTTTAACAAAATCCACTCCATTTGCTTTTCACGATCCATAAGCTTAAATCATCAAGGTTGCAAAAGAACAATTCACCAATCTCCTTAGTTCATCCTCCATTACTAAATCTTCAACTAAGCTCATCAAAAAAATGGTTCAAGATCAATTTTCTAGTTAGGAATTCAACATTCTTTTAGCTCCAATCACCATTCAAGTGATCAAACAAGCTTTCAAATCCTTTCATCCTAAGAAAGCCCATGCTCCTGATGATCTCAATGCTAACTTTTTCTTTAAAATATAGCCTATCACTAACAAGATGGTAGTGGATGATGTAATAGAATTCTTCAACAGAGGCAAGCTGTTAAAAGAAATTAATAGGACGCTAATCACATTAACCCCTAAAGGTAACTATTCCATCATCATTAGAGATTATCGCCTTATTGCTTATTGCAACACTTTGTATAAAGTTATCTCTAAAGTTTTGTCACTCATATTAAAAACTATCATCCCAAACCATATAAACCACAATTTCTAGACCTACATTCCTAGAAGATCAATTAGAGATAACATCTCAATTATGTAGGAACTATTCAAGCATTACATCAAGAAGAAAGTTCATAAGAATTATGCCTTGAAAGTAGATTTCCAAAAAGCTTACAATATGTTCAATTGGAACTTCATCATCAATGTTCTTTATACATATGGATACCTAATAGTTTTCTTCACTTAGATATAGAAATGTATCAACAAAACCTCTTTTAAAATTCTAATAAATGAAGTTCCTAAAAAACTATCAAAAGGGAAAAAGGAATCAGATAAAGGGACATCATATCCCCTTTTCTATTCACACCTACTATAGAGGTCCTGAATAGATTATTGATCAGAGTGGTGGACAGAGATCCTAAGTTTAAGTTTTATGGTAAATGCAAAAGGTTGAATATCATTAGTTTGTGTTTTATTGATGATCTTTTCTTATTTTCTAATGCTAACTACAATTCTATCACATCTCTTAAAATTGGTCTTCACCTATTCTTTAACTTGTCTAGTATTTCTATTAAGTATAACAAAAGTGCTATCTACATTTCTAGAACTGCTTCCAATATAACTTCTACCTTTGCTTCAATTTCTGGTTTTAAAATTCAATAGCTTCCTGCATGATATTGACAGTGCATCATAATGCTAGTCAAAATAAAAACTAGATTACTACTATAGCAGTGGTGAATCTAGGTTGATCCCACAGAATGTATGTGTAAAGTTGTTGAAATGAATTTGATTGTGTTTAGGTTTAGGGGGTTTTGGAAATGAAAAAATAAAATAAAACTAGACTAATAAAAAAAATAAAGAAAACATGCGAAAAACAATAAAAGTGGGAAATTTGGTAAGGACTTGGTTCTTTAGTTTAATCTTGACCTACACCCTAATAAAAATATTTTCTTAATTTGTTATTCTCTAACCTCTCCTAGCAATTATTAATCATGAATTAATAATTAACCCGAGTTTTTCCTTAGGTAGTGTTTAATCAAGATATGATCGTTAATTAAACCTAACTACCAAATAACCTAGGATACGATCTCTAGATTCAATTAAGCAATAGCATTACGAATTACAAAAATCGATTAATCAAGGCAACAACCACATACAATGAGTCATTTAACCTAGTTCATGTTATCCCTATTGATTACGAATCATTACTCACTACACATGAATTTTAACATAACAATTACAGATTATATCCAAATTCTAGAAATAGGTTTGCATATAAATGATTCAGTGAACGCATTAAAATCATCTTTTCACAATACCCAATGGGTTTATACACAAATAACCGTACATAAAACCCAATCAATTAACATAGGATAACACAATCAATTTCTAATAAGAGAAAGAAACGACAAAAACAGTGAAATACACTTAACTCGGGTAATCGGTGTTGATATCACCTCTAAACTAACATCGGGATTATAACATCCCATTTTCATACTAAGGTTAGAATACATTAGGATACACCTCTCACTTAAATATAACAAAAATTACATGATAATCATCCTACTATGTTTAAGCTTTATAGCAAGACCATCAGTCTTTTCCGTGTATCTTCTCAAGAACATGGTATTTATAGCAAAGTTTCCATAAATTAGTGAAGGTGATCTTTTTAACGAAGAAACCATTTTGCACTTGCACTGGAAGACATTTTAAACTACAGTCCAAAATATATAATAATAACATCAAACCAAAGAATGACTCCTTTTTTTCCAAAATAGGAATATAATAAACGATTGGGAATAAGGGAAAAATATCATTAAGTTTTCGTATATACTCTCGTGTCCTTTTATTCCTCCAACCTCTTAAGTTGTTCTCTTCCAAATAAATTTTATAAAAATAAGTAAATGGCTCAACATAGAGTGAAGCTCAATCAAGTTCGAATATTACTATATGTCATAGTTGACTCCAATATGCATTCATCATGCGTTAACAAATCTAACAAGAAAAATTGGAATATTAAATTGAATAAACTAAAACATACAATTTTATATAATTTCATTAAAGTGATCGTACTAACGTTAGTTTAAAATTTACTAAAGTTTCCTCTTATAAGTTGAGATCAATCATAATAAAAAATATCAATCAAATTTTTATAGAGAATAAAAGTAAAAGATATTAATTTCGTTTACACACAAAATTAGGAGACTCTTTATTATTGAGCCTATTTAAGTGGTTTGATAAGATCAATTTTGTGGAATTTAAGGAGAGCATCATCCCATATACACATGTTACGTATCTCCAACAATATTTGGAATTGGTGATTTTATGATTTATATAATATGTAGATGCTTTATAAATTTCAATTATTACAAAGTAGTTCATATAATGGTTTTAATTTTATTTGGCAATATGATGTCACTGAGGCAAGGTTCATACTATATTTTGACTCGCAACAATTGTAACATGTAACGGTACCTTAGTTATGTACCCCAGATCAAACGTGAAAGGGAAAAAATGGAGAAATGTAGAATATACCTGATTTTAGTTCTTAAACTTCAAACGAGTTTTCTAAAGCTGAAACGATCCTGAATCTACCGTCGTCTTCATAGGAATCTATCACCGAGATACGAGCTAGGTCTTTCAACAGTTTTCTCAGTACGTAAGCTCTCTTAACAGTTCAGAGATTCCTTATGCTTACGATTGATATGAGCAACTGCAGGAGACCTTAACCTATATATATAGCTTCCATATCGGGCTTCCCTATCACAAGGCTGATATGGACCAGGTCTATACCAAAAAAAATCTATTTTTCACCCAGGCTTCAACCCATTAATCTTGATCATTTATTGGGCCACTTTATTACCCTTATCTTGATCAAATTATGTAACTTAAAATTGAAAACCCAAAATTACAATTAATAAATGTCCACTTTATAGGAAAATGACAAAATTGCCTTTAAGGGCAAAAATGTCTAACATTCTCCTCTTGGACAATTATTAATTGCAATTTTACTTTACTTTAAAAACAGTTTAAAAACTCAGTTAAGCTACGTTGTTGTATTAGTCAACTAAGTTTAAAAACAAAACATTTGATTCAAAGATAATGAAAGTCCAACATTTTGTCCTACAAGGTTTTCGAAACCAAAAAGTATCAAATACATGTGTCATGTATGACACAGATCCAATACAATCACAAATATCTAATACCTCATTAACATAAATAGGAAAATGGAGTGTGGCAAACTACAATGATACCTTTATAATCTAATACGTATCATCTTCATTTGTAGGTCTCGATTTCTCCAACTTTATGCTAAACCGCATTGCTAAACTGCATCAGAAAAATCTTGTTTTCTCTCATAGAATGCTAAACAACATTAGAAAAAACTTATTTCCTCTCACCAAATGCTAAAAAGCATTAGACAAAACTTTTATGTTCTCCAACTGAATGCTAAACTACATTAGAGAACCTATATGGGATTAAAAACTTATATCCCCTATGTCATGTCAAACTTTAAGGATATATCCGTATAAAACTATATGTGTTTAATGACATAGACTCAAGGCCAATCTATATATATGCCTAATGACCTTTAAATGCTTAAGATTGACACAAATCTTAAGACTTCTATACGTATTATGACAATGTATGATAACATGTATTACTGAGGATAAACAATGATCATCTTTATTGATGAACCATCATACCATCATAATACATCAAAACATAAAAATGTACGTGGAGCAAACATAATCATCTTTTAACTAACAGTATCTAAGGACTTTAAAACACCCATATTGTATACTTGCATTCCAAACATAAGTGGGAAAAGTCCTTTAGTCAAAGAATCGAATGATAGTTACTCAGTCTTTAAATGCTCCAAACCTCAATGCCACCTTTTCATATCAACTACTTCATAGTCAAACATTTGACCTCAAAATGCTAAGACCCTGTGATATTCAATGTTATTATTAAACAACATAGCAGTTTGATTATCACATTACGATCGAATGGGTTTAGCCACTGAATCAACCACAGACAACTCAGAAATCAATTTTCTAAGCTAAACCTTTTATGAAGTAGTCCTATAGTATGCACCATGTATGAATGGTTGAGGAAGTCACCCATGTCAAATTGACATTCTTTCATAACATTGTACCATCTGCAACCTTAAAACTATAACCTTAACTGAACTTTCGATCATCTAGACACATATCTAAATTTTAATCTTGATTCCCTTTGAGATTTAGTCTGTTGGATTTTCTATATGTGAACACATAATCCTTTATTCCCTTTAATATCTTAACATTTGCATGACTGGATTTTAATGGTCTACATCTAGGTTAACCAGATACTGACCAAACAGTCAAACAGTAAATACAATGTCCACCCTAATATATAGCAGAGCATACATTAGGCTATCAACCATACTAAAATACGAAATATTCCTCATAACCTCTCTCTTTACTTTATTCTTTAGTCATTGTGCCAAGATTATCTCTTACTACGAGAGATAGGTATTACGACAAATTTACCATTAACTATATTAAACCTTTGTAACATATAGTTAATGTATGTACTCTTTGAGAGCTATGTCCCGGTGAATCTAAATACCTAGGACAAAAGATGATATGCAAAGGTCCTTTATGTCAAAGTTCTTAACCAAAAGTTGCTTAACCTTATATAATATGGTCAAGTAATTTGACATGAGAAATATATCATCCACATGCAGTAATAGGAAGATAATTTTGCTCCCCCTGATCTCATAATACAAGCATCTTTTTAACTTTATTTTCCATGAAGCCAAAAGAGGTCAAACCTCATCAAATGTAAGGTATCACTTTCAGGAGGTTTGATATAAATCATATATTGAACTGCATAAGGTGCAAACCATGTCAGTTCCATCTGGATCCTGAAATCTTTCATGTTGTACTATATAGACCACTTTATAAAGGTCTTTATTTGGGAAAGCAGTTTTGACAATCATCTGCTGTAACTCTTTATCATTATGAGCTACAATTGCCTTAATCACTCAAAATGTATCCTACGAGGATACAAGAGAAAATTAACATTAAAGTCAATATTTCTCCCTGAGTTAACCATCGGGCAATTGAGCGAGTTCATAAACTACTGAACTTTATCATAAAATCCTTTAGGTCTTAAACTTTATTTACAACTGACAGTTTTGCTATTCTGCTACAAAATCAACTAGCTCCCTGACCTTACTATGCTTCATGAATTGCAACTCATCAATCATTGCAACCCACTACAATTCCGTATTGGGTTCAAAAGCAACTTTTATAAAAGTAACTGGATTCATAACATGTCTAATATTATAGTCATGTTCACCTAATAGATTATGTAATCAAATGGGATAACATGTCATCTCACTCTGGCGTATTTTTATAACTGCATTAAATCTTATATTGTAACATCCCATGATTAGGTTTAAAACCCTAAGATGCTTTATAAATAAGAATTTTTTGAGACTTTAGAAATACATTTCATGCATTATATGGCATACACATGCACATGAATAATGTTGTCATTCATGAAATAATTGTACATGCATTCATTGATATTTTTTCAGGTATAAGTGAATTTTTAATGTGATTAAAGTGTTAATTTTGGATAATTAAATTGGTGTGTATCAAAATAAATTTCGCATTTTTTTTGTGACATTTCGGATATTTCAGAAATTTCTGAATATTTGGAGTATTTTAGATTAAGAAAAATATTGAAATAAGAGACAAAGAGAAGTGTGATAATTGGAGTAGTAATTAATTGATATAATTGAAAATTTGAGGGAATATAATGTATATTTGGTCTAGGAA
>JANQBM010000007.1:26239482-26254643 GCA_025594535.1 Erythroxylum domingense | reverse complement strand
GAACTCTTCAAACATTCCCTTTTAAATGTGTAACTACCTTTGGTAGTTATTTCAAGAGGGTTGACTACTATACCCTTCATGGGTATTTATAAGTCATCAGTGGGACTCTAGTATTAATTGGTCATCTCACCTTGGACTGCGTTGGTGTTGGTTTAATGAAGAGTGTTGTGAGCATTAATTACATATGAAAGAAACGAAGCTTAAGTGATTTTGGGGATACAAGATAAAGGCAAGTTGACTTGCGTGTTTATAAAGGGCTTTTACTAATTAATGTGTGCATGTCTCTATCTATAGTAGAAGGACATCTTGCGTGGTTGATTTTGATTAAAAAAACAGCGTAGTGGACAAGAACCTTGTGTGTGCCAAGGGCATCTTGCGTGGTTGATTTTGATATAAAATAGTGTAGTGGACGAGTACCTTGGGTGTGCCCTTTTTTATTGTGATTTTAGTGGCTACGAGAACGAACTGGTTTTGGGCTACTGCATGGTTAGTTAAGGCCACCAACCTCTCTGTTTAATGGAGTTATGAAAAAGAGAACATCAACAACTTGGAGATCGTCTTGTACGAGAGTGGTAGCTTTGTTGGTATAAACATTCTATGCTCCAAGGATTTTTAGTGAAGATATTGAAGCCTCACTGCAAATCTTTCGATGGTTAACTTCCCGTTCTTTTGTTGATGAAGCGACATATTTAGGGGAGTTACTTTTTATCTCAAGTGTTATCTTTGTTTATGTTGGTTATTGTTTAATCGCTTGAGTTATTTATTTCGTATCTTTATTATCAAATACTACTGAGAAAATCCTCTGTCGAGGTTAGTATGAGGCGGTCGTACTATTGGGTGTAAAATTCTTTCACGGGAAGTGAGGTTGAGTGATAGTGTCAAGGGTTGAGTGGTGTCGGCTCAGTAAAGCCTTGATTAATTCTATTGTACTTTCGTGAAAGTGATTAAGCTGCTTGAGGGCCCCGCAGACGTAGGCAAGGAGTGCCGAACTGCGGTAACAAATTTTGGTGTTGATTTATTTTTTGTTCTTTTAAATTTTATGATTTTATTTGTTTGCTAGGAACAAATTGGAAAGTTTGCGAAACGACTACCCCTCTTCGGTTTTTCAATTAACCCTATTAAAAATATTGTTATCACTTCAAACTACTTTAAAACAATTTTAGAAAATTTAAACAAAAAAGAAATTGAATAATGTCAAATTTCTTGGATTGCATAGCTTCCAAGCTCCAGACATGAAGCACTTTACAAAAATTATTTGCTATAATAAGCCGGTGTCAGATAAAAATGAAGAAGATGAAGAGATCTTCTGTTTCATTTCTTATCCCAATTTGCTCATAAACCAATCAAAATGAGGAGATCAATTTAATTTGTAAGACGATATGATGTAACACCCCATTTCTGCTAGATTCGAACCCGATATTGATGGTGATACCCGAATCCGTGCTCCGCGAGAATTTGCAAAATTCCCCATTTATTCACACTTATACCGGGAAAATTTTCATGAATGCATGTACAATAAATTTTTTATGTGCACATATCACTGTTCACGAATGCATGAGCATGAGATGCGTTTTCCTAATTTCTCTTATTTACCTCACTTAGACCTGTTTCTCTGGTCCGACCCGTTCTATGAAAACGGGATGTTACATATGAAGCATTTTTTTTTCTAGTCATGAACAAAGAAAAAAATTAGTTGTTGGTTTCTTTATTTTTCTCGAAAAAAATTAAGGAAAGTCACAGAATATCAAAAGTTGAATATGATCTCAAATAATTTTTATTAAGGTATATATTGGTTCAAAATTAGAAGTGATTACGGTGGATCCTCACATCATAGACGTTAGATCATATTAATTAATACGAAACTAAAATTATGTGTATTTAAAGAATATATCTTTATTATGATAAGTATTAAGTATTAAAAAATTCAATAAAATTTTAATTTCAAATATATATTTTTACCAAAAATTAAGAATAATAAAGATTTGAGTAAATCATAACTTAATCATAGTCCTAATATAGAATATTATCAAATAATCTATCTGTTTTATAATAAATAAAAATTCAATATATTTCATAATTAAAATACAATTTAATCAATAAAATAATTAAAACATAACTAATTATCATATCATACATACGGAACTCTATTAAAAATTGTCATAATGGGACTTTTGAGAAATAAGGATACCATAAAGAGGCTTACCTAGTCTTAACATTTTAATTTTTTCTAAAATTAACATTTGAAAAAAAAAGAGCTTATTGTTATGGAATGATTTGTTATTTTCCCCGTGATTTTCTCCGTATTTGTTGTATCATTCTATAGATAGAGTAGACTATGTTATTATGGAATATCTTTGTGATAATTAGGAAATCCTTAGATTAGTGTAGTTTGTATCCTAGACTTTAGGAACCATTTTGTTGTAATCCTGACTACTTAAAAAGGCCCATACATGTGTAATATGAAGTATGAAAAAAAGGGAATTCTCCATAATCCAGACTTTGAACTCTGAGTTTTATCTTGATATTAGAGCCAATTTCAAATCATCACTCGAATACCATGGCCACCTAAACTCCACCTGCTTCCCCAAAAACCACCACCGAATCCTCTTCCCGAGCACCTCAAGCTTCATCACTGATTATCCATATCCAATATGAAAATTCAGGTTTCAACGCAGGCGTAATTCTGAATGAAAAAATTACGATGTGTGGTTTCAACTCATGGAGATGCACATCGTCGGACGTTAGAAGCTTGATTACATTACCCGTGACATTCAATTTCCTGAAGAGGAGATGTATTACTCCAAACTCGAGTCTGCATCTCAAAGGGAGCAATTGGAACCCAATAATGATCCACACAAGGTTACGGGACTCGACCAATTGGATGAAATAAATACAAATGGTGATATGCATGGAATTGACGTGCATGAAAGTGAGGGGTCTCATGCAATGAATGATGGTGAGGCTGCTAATGATGTGCTCTCCATAACTTAAGATAATCAAGTTATGCCTTTGTCACCAATACCATAGGACCTATTGTCTCACGAGCCTGAATCTCACTTGGCCCCTCAGGTAATCTCTGATCCTCACAAGAAAATATTACTCAACCGCACCACTAGGGGAGTACCAAAACCACAATATGAACCTGTCCTAAAGTCTAATCCAAAATACCCGATGTGTAATTTTATATCCTACCATAAACTATCAAAGGCGTGTGAGGTATTTATGAATCAATTATCTACTGTGTCTATTCCTAATAATGTGCAGGAAGCTTTACGGGATACCAGATGGAAGGAAGCAATGAATGAAGAAATGTGATCTCTCCAAAAGAATAGGACATAGGATGTGGTTGACTTACCAAATGGAAAGAAACCAGTGGGATGTAAGTGGGTATTCCAATCAAATACAAAACTGATGGAGCCATTGAACGTTTCAAAGCGAGACTCATTACAAAAGGTTGTAGTCAAATGTATGAGATTGACTATGCAGAGACATTCTCACCGGTAGCCAAAATTAATACAGTTCGTGTCTTACTCTCCCTAACTGTGAATTTTGATTGACCTTTGCATCAATTTGATGTAAAGAATGCCTTCTTGCATGGAACTCTCCAAGAAGAAGTATATATGAACCTACCCCCCAGGTGTAGTATGTCACTCTCAGGCAGCAAACAAGTGTGTAGATTGCGAAAATCATTGTATGGTCTGAAGCAATCACTCAAAGCATGGTTCGATAGATTTACTAGTTCAATGAAGGCTTTTGGATACACAGAGTAATGTCGACCACACTCTTTTCTTAAAGCACAAGAAGATAACTGCACTTATCATCTACGTTAATGACATGGTGGTAACTGAAAATGATTTGGAAGAGCAGAAGGCATTACAAGACTATCTTGCCCGTCACTTTGGGATGAAGGATCTTGGACCATTAAAATATTTCTTGAGGATAGAAGTCCTAAGATCAAAGAAAGGCATGCTCGTAACTCAACAAAAGTATACCTTAAATCTTTTGAAAGAAACTGGTATGTCCACTTGTAGTCCAATTTGTACTCCCATGACTGAAAACTTGAAGTTGGGCATTCATCCTGATCAAGTATCCACAAACAAGGAGCCGTATCAAAGACTAGCAGGAAAGTTTATGTATCTTGCTCACACAAGACCCGATCTGACGTATTCTTTGAGTGTGATCAGCCAGTTCATGCACTCCCCAAGTCAAGAGCATATGGATGCTATCATTCAGATTTTACGGTACTTAAAATCTTCCCCTGTAAAGGGTATTTTGTTCTAGGGAAACAAATCAATTACTATTAAAGGATATACTAATGCAGACTGGGCAAGGTCAATTGATAATTGGAGGTCTACATCAAGATACTTAACCTTTGTGGGTGAAAATTTGGTAACTTGGCGAAGTAAGAAATAAGGGGTGGTTGCTTTGTCAAGTGTTGAAGCTGAATATAAAGGGATGACGAATGGGATATGTGAAATGTTGTGGCTTAGAAGATTAATGCATGAATTACGTGTTGAACATAAGCATCCAATGAAACTCTACTGTGACGATAAGGCAGCGTGCAATATTGCTCACAATCAGGTTCAACATGATCAGACAAAGCATGTTGAAATTGATAAACACTTCATCAAAGAGAAGATTGAGAGTAAGTTGATTGAAATCCCTCTTGTACGATCTCAAGGCCAACTTGTTGATGTGCTCACTAAGGCCGTGTCCACTTAAGTGTTCAACCAGTGTCTCCACAAGTTGGGCATGACTGATGTTTATGCTCCAACTTAGGGAGAGTGTTACGGAATGATTCGATATTTCCCGTAATTTTCTCCGTATTTGTTGTACCATTCTATATATAGAGTAGACTCTGGTATTACGAAATATCTTTGTGATAATTAGGAAATCCCTAGATTAGTGTAGTTTGTATCTTAGACTTTAAGAACCAGTTTGTTGTAATCCTGGCTACTTAAAAAGGACCATACATGTGTACTATGAAGGGAATTCTCCGTAATCCTAACTTTGAACTCTGAGTCTTATCTCTTATTACTTATCAAAATCAACTAGTATGCAATAAGACCTATCCAATGTAAAATAAGGTGAATAGGAGCTTAAATACAAATTAAAAGTAAACCTCATCAACCTTTAGCATAAAGAAAGTAATAGGAACCCACAAAACCAAAGCTTATTCTAACCGCGATTACTAAAATAATTTTCTATGAAGAGTAGTTAGAGCACATGCTTATAATCATTACTCATTGGCCAAACCCTATTCCCGACTTTTTAAGGGACAAATATTTATTTCTACTACCATCCAAACGCTAGAGTATAGCTTACTTTATACGTATCTCAAGTTAGTTTTATTGTTCAAATGGGGTCACCACAATGTGGTGCCTTCATATATTATATATAGTTAACTTATATGATTTGATTCCATGAATTTGCTTATATATTCTCACAACTTAAAGTATATATTATGTTGAGTCTTATTTCTAATATCATGTGTTCACGAACATGTTCCTTGCCTTACAAAAAAGATAAGTCCTTGCCACCCGTAAAGCTCCAAAAGGACCACAAAGGATCACAAAACCTTTTCAAGTTTATTATATTGTATAGTCTCATCAAATTAGTCAAACTATTTAATTAAAAACTGAATCATCCTCCTTTCTTTTGATTAGAAAATTATACAATTTTGTATTGGCAGGTCCTATGATCCTGTAAGAGGCTCTCTTATGGCGAAAGGCTTGTATCCAGTAATTACTTCTTTTGTAGTCTCAGTTTCATTATATATAATCCCTCAATTCATTACTCCCCAACCACTGAAGAATTGAAGCATGAACTTCCAGTTTCATGGTTCCTGCTGTGAAGTCTCTATGACCCCCACTGTCACCTCTATAAAATCTCTGAAGCATCGATGCCTAACAACTCTCAAAGCCTTGACGCCACAAATCAGTTCACTAGCAGTCCACAACTGCTTCCTGTATGCGGCTTCTGTCAATGAAATCTACGTCTTCGATTTGTCCAACTATAGTCACATAGACACTTTGAGTACCAACGATCCCACTACTGGCTCCATCAAATCCATTGCTTTCCACAAGAGGGAAATCTTCACTGCTCATCAAGACTGCAAGATCAGAGTCTGGAAACTCACACCTTCCAAAGAACACCACTTTGTGACTACACTTCCCACTGTCAAGGACCGGTTTAGCCGTTTCTTGTTCTCTAGAAACTACGTCAAAGTTAGGCGTCATAAGAGGAGGCTCTGGATCGAGCACTGGGATACAGTTTCAGGGTTAGTCGTGCATGGAGAAACAATGTATTCAGTTTCATGGGATAAAAGTTTGAAGACATGGGACACGAGTAATCATCGTTGCTTGGAGTCTATTATAGCTCACGAAGATGCTATAAATACAGTGGCAGTGTCAAGTGATGGAACTGTTTACACAGGATCAGCAGATGGGCTCATTAGGGTTTGGGGGAAAGTTGGCAAGAAGAGAGAGCACAGTTTGGTTACCACCTTAGATAACCATAAATCAACGGTGAATGCACTTGCTTTGAGCGATGATGGATCGTTGCTGTTCTCAGGTGGCTGTGACCGTTCGATCCTGGCTTGGCAAAGGGATGACGATGACCACATGAAGTTGGTAGAGAAATTGTGGGGTCATGCAGGTGCCATACTGTGCTTAATCAACGTAGATCATCAGCTAGTAAGTGGGTCAGAGGATTGTACAGTGAGAATATGGAAATATGGGAGGAAGCCTAATGGGTATGATTGTATGTTCGTATTGGAAGGACACGAAAGACCGGTGAAGTCAGTGGTCGCAATCAGTAACAAAGGCGTAGGTGCATGTAATGGTCCCCTTTCGATTTGCAGTGGAAGCCTTGACGGAGAGATTAAGATATGGGAGGTCTCGAACTAGACCTGAATAGTGACTATAAAAAGTGTTGAAATTTGTAATCTGAAAGGACCACTTACATGGTCACTCATTCATAACCAATCGATATATAATTGAATAAAATTTTATTTTAAAATTTATATATTAAGAGAATAAAGCAAATCCCACCAAAGGGATAATCATTTTATGCTCTTTCAACGTCCCTCATTGAAAATTAAAAATTGAATTAAATGGCAATTAAATTGATATTTAGAAAGAGAAGTCTCAATATTTTACTCCCATTTAGCTAAGGAATAAACAATAATCTTTTAGAAAATAAGGTCCATCAAATATGTGTTTTTAGTACAAATGCATTTATATATTTGAGAAAAATATAATTGAATTTTAGGTGAGAATGAGTCTTAGAATAATCGGTAAGGTTATTCTTTTATGATCATCGCAGGTTCGAGTTACGAAACAGTCTCTTTATAATATGCAAAAGAAAATGATGCATATAATTGATGTCCCTCGTCTGACTCTGACAATGCGAGGAGTCTAGTGCACTGAGGTTGTTGTTATTCATATTATTGTAGAATTGAAACTTAGGTATTCAATTATATGAAGCTTGTATAACTTACTTCAAATGTCGCAAAAAGAGTTGAAAATGCAAATTAATTCAATACAAACAAAATTTAGATAAAGCTCATATCTAAACTTTTATATCAGAATTTATTTCATTGTCAAAAGCTTATTAAATACTTTCAAATTTTCTATGAATTCCAAGCAAAAATTATTATAGTGTTCAATTTATTACTCAAAAATGAATTTTATAGATTTAAAAAACTTTTTTCACTTCAAAGGCGGTGATATGAGAATCTTACTGTACATCATCATTTTACATTATTTAAATTTTTTTAACTATGAATTTTAATTTGTTGTCATTGTCACTAATCTTTTGATCATTAGTGATGTTCTGTGTTTTGCTCCCACTAAAACATAGTTGTAGCCGTGGTGACAACATGTGATTTGTTATGGGAATAGTTTATGTGACTCCCACTAAGAAGCCAAACATCCTTTTTCTTCTTCTTCTAGGAGGAAAGTATACTTCATTAGTAATGAGATGCATGTTTTGCGTGACGACATTTAAAATTGTTGGTTTGCTGCTTTTAAGTGGAAATTTTATGTTTTCGTTCTGCCGTTCTTTTCCAAGTATCATCACTACTTGTCTCAATTAAAGGAATGGTTTTAAATGCTTTGTAAGACAAAAGCACTATCTAAAATTATATAATTTCCTAAACAACTTTTGAAAAGCTCTTTATAGTTTACACCAAAAGCAACCATGGTTGCATTGTTAATATTATTTACCAAGTGATTAGCTTTTCCTTGATTTAGAACTCGACATCCATGCAAGCAAAAGCTTGTGTTTTGGAGATTAAAATTCAAGATTTGTCGGTGTTATGATGAAAAGGAATTCATCTAAAGTTTAAAAGTTAATGCTTGGAGTTTAATTACTTTATAGATAAATAACTAAGATTGCGTAACAAATGAAACTATTATGCTAAGCCGTTTGCATCTGTAAGGTAGCATGTGGATGCCACTAACCATATTAAACTTATTAAGTGCATTTGAAACATAAAACCCATTTACATAAATTGATCATTGTTGGCTTTTCTGTCTCGTTTGACCTGTTAGAGACGTTGTTGGCGTAAGTGCTTGCATAATTGCCACAGCTTTATGTAAGTTGGGCTGGTCACCATAGTCCCTAGATAGTGGCAACACTTTTATGTAATGGGAATTCATGTAGGTTAACAGCTAATCCGTCTCTAATAGTACCCTAATCAGGTTTTTTAGGTGTAAACAACGATAAGCATTGATCGTGTGACATATCACAAGGGTTTTAAGGAAACCCTTAGACTCGAAATTACTTAGGGCACTCGTACGTTAGGTTTTTGGGAAGGTTTAATTGGTAAGGAATGAATAACGAGAGTGTTGGTTGATTATTATGATTAGAATAATAGTATTTTGATATTAGACTTTTGAGGATTACTCGATATTCCTCAAACGTGAGAGAAATAAAAATCATTCCTAACTAATGGGCAAGTATCATAGGCGTGACAATACAAGAGTGTCACACTCCCTTCTTCTTTTTCTTCTTTTTAATCTTTTTAGCAATTATATATAATTAATTAAAATAATATTACAATATATTTAATTATAATATAATTAATTAATTATATTTTCTCGTTTTTGGCAATTAAATATAACTAATTAAAATATATTAAAATTTGATTTAAACAATAATTTAACAAGCTTTTATTTTTTAATTAAAATAATATTACAATATAATTAATTAGTTATATTTTTCTCTATTTTGGCAATTAAATATAACTAATTAAAATATATTAAAATTTGATGTAAAACAAAAATTTAACAAACTTTTAGTTCTCAATATTTTTAACAAACCAATCATTATCAATAATAATGATAATCATTCATCGTTCTAACCAACTATTCATTCTGATTTCTTTCTGTATTCATTCTCATTCTTATCAATAATGATAATCATTTATTCATTCATTCTAACCAACTATCATAATTATATTTATCCTCATTTTTTTATATTTATTCTCATTTTTATTAGTTATTACCAATACTCCATTTGAACATACCGCTACTTCATTCTCTTTAATTGAATTGCAATTGGATGTATAAAGGTTTACCAATTTGACGCGGATTATCCGGAAGACCTTGAACTTGAAGCTTTTTATATTAGATAATCTTATTTAAATTTAAAGGAAGTCTAGTCATAAAATAGTATATAGTGATTTGTTCATAATTATTTCTATCTTTTGAATAGTTTGAAATTATGTTTATTATTTTATCCGAACAAGATATATCATATAAAAGTATATGAATGAATGAAAATGAAGTCGGGGCTATGAAAAGCCAAAGTGGAAGTGGCTTTTCAATAGCTATGTGCAACTTTTTCATAGCAGCACGTTGGGTGGAGATTATTTTATTCATCAATCGACCAATTCGATTCTTCCAACTATCTTCGAGCTGCGCAATCAGCTCTTAAGCAATCCAATTAAACGTATGATTGGTCTTATCCCTCGTGATTGGAATTTTGTGCTCAATAAATCATGTGAATCTATAATTAGTTCTTACCTTATAAATATGATAAAGGTTTAATAACTCACAATCAAGATCTAAAAAAATTTGTATGTGAAAAAATAAATAATTTAAAATCTTAAAATTCAAATATGAAGCTACTTACATACTGAAATAAATAGAAGGAAAATGTTAATATAAAAAATTTAAAAAGATTTAATAAGATAGATTAAAATTTTAATATAATTTATAAATAATAGAAATTATTCATAAACTTAATTATTTAAAGTTTTAAATTGCATATAATTTTTTTTTACCAGATATAATCTATAGCAAACATCTTTGCTTACATGGTCATTTCTCTTTTTTTACAAAATGATCCTCTTTATCAAATCTAACATAAGTGCATTTTGAACCTCATCGCCTATAACATAATACAACGTGAACATTAACATTTTAAAATGTTTAAACTGAATTCTAACGTCTTCAAAGTGTTTAGAATAGATCTTAAATGAACAAAAAATTTGACATAGTTAACTTCATGTCAGTTAAATGTTATATCTTAAAATGACATTTTTATATTTTTTAAAGTAAAAACTGAGTCACTGTCACATAATTAATTTTTTAAATTAATCACAATGTAAATCCCATAATCACGTGACAGCGAACTCCATTGTATAAGACAATAAGTCTCACTTGTCATATGACAATGAGCCCACATTCATATATTTTAGATAGTAAGTCTACCCATGAAGTTTACTTTTTATTTAAAAAATAAAATAATATCACGTTAATATTAACGTGACGTTTAATTAATAAAGAGTTCACCTTGTTAAATTTTCTATCTATTTAGAGTCTGTTTTGAACGTTTTGAAAACATTATGATTCAATTTGAATGCTTCGAAACGTTGAAATCTATTCTATAATTTGTTATAAATGTTGAGATTCAAAATATACTTTTAGCTGAATTTCATAATAAGTTGTGAAATTAGGATATGAACCTTTTTGTATATAACTTGTTTCCTCTTTTTAGCATTAAGAGATTCTGAAATTTAACATAAAATTAATGCGAATTGTCAAAGCCTAATGTCTAAGAACAATATGATACCCATCCAATAACAACTTCCATTATTCTCCGATAAGAAAGTTCGATTCAATTATACTTGGATATAATATAAAAATGATGCAAGTCAAACAAAAAATAATAATTTTATTATTGAATAAAAAATTTATAAAATACATTCAGATGATTTAAAAAGAAAAAATTTGAAAATATCCACCTTGAAAAGATAAAATAAATTTATAGAAGCAGCACTTATTTATATATGTTCAACTTAATGAAGCAGATACAGAGTAAGCAAGTTTCTCTTCAAATTGTGATTGATGAGAAGTATAACATATCAAACCTGTAATGGTATATAAATGTTTTAACAACGTAAGCATGTTCATAAGGATCTGCTTACAAGGAGCATTTGCATTGCCTCATCAATCGAGCTATATCTGACCACTCATCTTCTTTCAGCATCTTAACACACTTTGCAAACACAAGCATGGTAGTCATAATAAAGCTGTATTTTTGAAGCAATCAAACTCAAAGAGATTCAATTGATGTAACATCATTAGTGATCGTTGATATAAGATTAGCAAATCAATTTTTTATTCATTAAGAAATCATTTTTAGTTCTTAACCTCACTCCTACTCTTGCTAGCCACGCAACTGATGTTTATTTCAAGTGACAATCCCTGTCCAATCAATAAGCTACCCGCAGTCTGCTCAGTTGGGAATAATGCCAAATCAGTTCACTCACCATTAACTCCAATTTTACATCCTGTAGTTTGACTAATCACCAATGCAATTCAATATCTCCACCTGATAATCTGGAGAACATAACTTTCCAAACTTTAAACAGGATAAACTCATATAACATACGAGTAAAGGAACAACTTTAACTCGATAATGCAGTCTCACAGGAACACCGCAAATATCAGAAGCAATTGGCTTGGCCAAATCAAGCAAAATTATGAAGATCAAGCCAGATGAAAGGTACATTAACTGCCCTTATCAATTCATGAGTTTGACTCTCTAAAGCACCTGCTAAAATGAATGCTGCAAACCTAGATCCATAGAAATTATACATTTTAACTAAACACAGCCAGCCACACCAGAGATTCAGCTCACAGAGAACCAATCAACAATGGCGCAAGAGTGCAGATAATTCCTACCAAGGGGGAAAATAATACCTAGTTCTTATTGGTAGCATCATAAGAAGTGATCGCTCGATGCAACCACAAAGTACAATCAATTCCATTGAGTTTCATGCGAATGACTGATGAATTAAAAGTCATCGGTATCATTAGTAACCTGTTAAGAGTATCTCAAAATTTGCCTACAAACTACTCCTCAAAGCGTTAAAATCTGTATTCAAATAATTGTTAACGAACCATAATGAACCTCCAAGATGGGAACTTCCCCAATATATGACTAATGTGACTTTCTCCGAAGACGCTTCCTGAGCTTCTTGTACTTGTGCTTGTTCATCTTCTTCTTCCTTTTCTTCTTCACACTATCAGCCCACAGAGTCCTCGCATCATCACCCTCAATATCATCGATCAGATCAAACCCAGTTGCGTGAACAGGGTTTAAGTAAGACCCAAAAGGGAAACTTGGGTAATAGTATTGATAAACCTTGGTGGGTTTGTGGCTATTTATGATTGCAGGGTTGAAGAGATATTCTGGGAAATTGTCGGGTTCAGATTTAATTGGTGGGTTAAGTTGCCACGGTCTAAGGGTTGTTCCGATGATTCTGAGAGATTGCGAAGAGGATGTGGAGGTTCTTTTGATGAAATTAAGGATTGGATTTGCCATCTTTGGTAATGTGGGGTTTTAGGATTTACAAAGAGACTTTGGGCGGCGCTTCGGAGAAAGCCAGAGAACTCGACAAAGACACCCCACGAGGCTCTCTTACTGTACCAAACCAAAGATGATGTATTCAAAAGATCTACGACTCATAGGTAAACCATTAAACGTCGTCGGCTGCTCAGGAACATTATTGCCGATAAAACACAACATAAAAAAAAAATGCCCTCACGCAGGATTGAACTACGGACCTTCAGTTTACAAGACTGACGCTCTACCACTGAGCTATAAGGGCTATCTTCGGATGCTTGTAAACTTTCTTTTATACAATACATATCTTTTCTGTTGTGAGAGCTCCACCCAATGCGTCAACCACTAATGATTAAAACAACCAAACCGAGCTTATTTAACTGAAAAAAAATTAAAATTAAAATTAAATTTTTAATAAATAAGAACAATTTTTAAAAATATATTCTAAAATTTTTAAATTTTTAATATTTAGTCAATTTTATAATAATTTAATACTAATTTAATCTTTTTTAACTTTAAATTTTTTATTTATAAGTTTAAATTCTGGTCCATTATTTAAAAGATTACTTTCGTCTTGTACGTTTTTTACTAGATAATGTTATCCTTCTGGCATTTATTTCCAGACAGCAACACACTAAGGAAATTACCTACACACACCCCTTATAGAAAATTACAAAATTCAATGTTTTAAAAATCAAATTGGATATGAATCGATCAAAGAAAAGTTTAAGGTTTAAAAGTTCAATCAGTAATAAACTACTATAAAATTGGTATATAATAAATAAAAAGTAACATTAATAAGAATAAATAAAAATAAAATATTTTTAAAATAAAAATAAACCAGATTTTATTTTCATATAATTCTATTAAGTAAACCGCTGACCTTTCCAGCAACACGATTTTACAACACATCCTATCCTATGCATGTGCACAAAGCTTTTCACTTTGCGACGATTGGGAGAAGATCATCAATATACACAACATTTTTTTGTATTTTTTTACAAACAAATTGTTTCCGTGATTATCTGTGAACTTTTGGTCACAAAAGAGCAACGTTTATGCTTCAAAGCTCGGCCTCTCTAGTAACACGATTTTAAAATTTTAAAATAAAATACATATTCTTATACAATTTAAAAAATTTTAAAAATTATCTAATTTTTAAAATTTTCAAAAAAAATCTATAATTTTTAATTTCTTAAAAATATTTTTATGAATATTATATTTGGAATAATCAAATATCAATGATATGGTAACTTTCTTAAACTTAACTCAAACTAATTAATTTGGCTTAAATTAATAATTTAAGATAATTATAATAAATTATTCATTTAAGTTGAATTAAATTATTTCAATTTGAATTTAAGAGTTAATTTAAATCATTACATAATTTTTAAATTTTAAAAATTTAAAAAGTTAATAATTTTATTAAAATTTCTTACATTATAGGTAAACTCCATCTCTTTTACTTTTATAATTGTACTCATAATGATTCTAAATATTTGCTATGATAACCATTAATTTAATTGCTTTTATAATCAATATAAATATTATAGACTAAAGTGTCCTTGTATATTATAAAGACTATTTAATATTTATTAATATAAAGGATTAATAAATATTAATCTTTTATATTAATATTTATTAATCCTTTACTGAAACATTAAGAGAAGGTGCTACTCTTCTCTTCAACTTCCCTGAGCTCAGGGAAGTTGAAGAGCAGGGAAGTTGAAGAGAAGAGTAGCACTTTCTCTTGATATTTTAGTAAGCTCAGGGAAGTTGAAGAGCAGAGTAGCACCTTCTCTTGATATTTCAGTAAAGCAACTCTCTCTGATGGAGTCTGAGATTGGGAAAACGACATCGCAGAGAATTCTCTCCCCAGTTCACAACGTCCTCATGGTGATCTTCATTGCCTCAAGCTAATTCTTGATTTTTGTGATGGAATCACTAATACTCCAGCAAACTTTACTCAATTTCAATAAGAGTACATGAAAGATTGAACAACAGAGGTGAAGTATGTGTTTGTGTTTGAGAGTTGTCGACGAGATAAGGGGGATAATACTTCTCGAAGAATCTGTGAGTTGAAGATTAAAACTAGGGATGTCAATTCCGGCTCGGCCCATTTTTGGCCCAAGTTTGGGGAGTCATGGGCAGGCGACGGGCCGACCATGGTCTGCCCCTATGACGGGCCGGGCCATGTGAAGGTTCATTTCGATCGGCGCCGGCCACGTGTAACATCCCGTTTCCAGAGAACGGGTCGGACCAAAGAAACGGGTCCAGATGTGGTAAATTACCACATCACA
>JANQBM010000007.1:26216270-26239382 GCA_025594535.1 Erythroxylum domingense | reverse complement strand
GGGAGGTATTATGATGGTTTGGTTGTGTTAAATTGTGTAGCAAAGGAGTTTGGTATGTAAGAAAATCTATGTTGGTTCTGGTCCTTTGAATTTGGTATGAGAATTGTTTATATTTTGATGAGTGAAAACAGAAAATATGGTAGTGATGCGATCTGAAACTTTGAGAAATAAACGGCACTGATATAGGTAGATTTAGGCTAAGTGGTCTACATAAAATTTGTAGATTATTCTTTTATCTTTCTAACGCTATAAAGATTGAAATTTTTGGATTTCAGATACAGAAGTTATGACTTTTATAAGGTAGCTGTATTTGGGTGCATGTATGTATAATTGAAGTATGAATTTGGCTGAAATAGTAACCTTGTTTAGATGAATAAACTGTATCAATACAGGCTGAATTAGGCAAAATTGTCTTCATGAAAGTTGTAGGTCTTGATCTTAGCTTTTCAATGATACATAGTTTGTAATTTTTGGATTTCTGGATTGAGAGATATGCTGCTTAAAAATAAGGATGTCTGAATAGGAAAAATCGCGATAGTGAGGTGGTACGATCACGACAGTGTAGATTTTTCTACAATTCGCGATCGCAATACCGGCACAAAAATCGCGATCGCAACCAGCCCAAAAATTTCCGCGAATCGCGATTGCAACGAGGCGCGATCGCGATCGTCACGTATAATAATCGCGACTTGTAAAATTTTTTTTCAAAGTCACGATCGTTCCACAGTACGATCGTGACTTGCTTAATTATACCGACCCTTTGTTCAGACACCCGTGACTTTGCCCTTTTGAATTAAGATTTTCATTTTCAAAAATTAAAATTGCTATTAATTCTTCTTGCATCCAAATTAATTTCTCTTTGTTCATTTTTGTTATGAAAAATTTTTAATAAATTGTGGGGTAATATTTTTACCTTTCCTATGAATTTTCTTTATTTAAAAATCATTATTATCTGTTTCTTTTAAATTGATATTCTTTAATAAATTGTGTATTAATTATTTTTATTAAATTAATTGTTTTCGAATAATTTAATTTTATGTCTATAATTATTCTACGACCCCACCACGAATTTTTCTTGCCTAGTCTTGAATTAAATTTAAATGTTATAATGTATTTTATTTATGGCAATGTTTTAAAAAATATATATTTATAATAAATCCAAATAAACTCCCAATGGTGACACGTAGTCGCCATAAAATTCGTATGGGGACCGGGGCCAACAGTATTCATTTATTTCACATTTCACATTTGAATAGTTCAAACAGTTCATTTCAATCATTTAAACATATATATCAATTATGCAATGCTCATGAGATTCACTTTCAATTGTTATGGTTATGATCGAGTGCCTATAACTGTTTGGTATCTATTGTAGATACCGGACTCATTAATAACTGTCCCTTAGCCGATGCAGATATATGACTCATTTTACATAGTGAGCCAGAGGCTCTTACCACATTCTGAGCTTTAAGCTCTTTTTCACTTTTTGAACTTTAAGCTCTTTTTTGGTGGCTACTCCATTCACAACAATCTTTATGTTATTATGCATTTATTTAATGAAATGCATCACATATATTAAGTCCATAAATTGTGCTCATTCTTACACTTTCATATTCACTTTCACATTTATCATCGTACCTAGGTCCGACATTTAACAAAAATGTTGAGAATCAATTATTCAGTCAAATTCACATACAATTAGCACTTCCAATGAGTTTTTCATGCATCAAAATGCATCGGAAATTCAATGTCTAGAATCAAAGCATTCATATCACATAACAATTCAAAACATAAATTAAAACAAACAATTAAACATGTGAGACCATCTAGGTTACTCACAGTACGCTCTAGATTAGCATTATCTTTTATGTTCTGGAAATGTCTGGGTGCTGACATTCAATCCTGTGTATCAACTTCATACAATACACATTATACACACATTACTAATTGCATAATCACGTAAACATTCAGTTATACACATATGTATATGTGTAATGTACAATGCATGCTCATGTTAACTGTTCTGGGTATTTATCCTTAATCACATCATTTTATTTTTAACGACATCATTTGTGTGTGTTAAACTTACTCTAGGTTCATACCTCAAAGAACTTGGTCATTCAAATAACATAATTCAATCATTCATCATTTCTTTTCTAGCATTCTAAGTTCACATAATATTTAAGTTCTCATTCATTCTTACCCAATACACATCATTCAATCATTCACTAAGGTTACTTTAGCTTCCTAAGATCGCAAAATATCCTATTTATCATTCATCTTTACTTGATACTCTTCATTCATCATGCTGAAATCTCATTAGCCATTATAGGTTCACCTTCGTTCTCATAACATCCTAAAATTTCATATTTGAACACTTGATATATGACAATCCATTTTTATATTTATATCCTCAATCATCACCCTAAACATATCACTCATTTTTATCTCTTATTTCACATCAAACTAAGTACATTTCAAGCCTAAATGTATCATAGGAAATCATTGATAAGTCCACAATTTATATGTGTACATGATTTGGGACAATAGGCATAAACTATCACTATGAATGTCAGATTAAGGTCATTCAAGTATGGTTTCAAAGAGGACTTTGAGTTCTACAAATTCCATGAAGACCTTGAAGATATATTTTTCCATCTAAAGGGTTAAAATTGCACATTTATATAGGTGTCCTGAGAATGTTCGCCCAACGGACACGTATGTCCCTCCAAACGGACATCAACGAAGCTGGAACACTGAAATTCCAAAGAATGTCTGTCCAGTGGACATGAAGTTCGCCCAACGGATTTTTACTGGTCAATTTCCAGATTTCCCACTTTTACCTGTTATATCTAGCACATCTATGCATATCTTATCATTCCTAATTCAATTGCTCTTCATTCTCACCTCCATTCCAATTCAAAACATCCACAAAATACATCATACAAAATTGTTGATCATAATCACAAAAACATAACATCAACCATATCTATACATTCTTCAATATTTCAGCAGACATTCAACTCCATTGTCACCTTCCCTTTATTTATAAACTATTATCCTAACTCTCCTCACTTCGAGACACTATACTAACACTTTATTTATCATTTAGTTCACTCTAATTCACCTCTATTTCAATTACTAACATCCATATTATTACACACCAAAACAGAATATTTTAATATCCACTTTCATCATCAAATTTCTGCATATATTTAACTGCATTTCTACCTTTATTTCACTTATAACTTATCATTCTAATTTATCTAATTTCAAGACACTATATTAGCCCTTTCTTTAACCTCAAAATCATTCTAGTTCATCCATATAATAATTACCTAAAAATTCATGTAATTAAGCATTAAAAACAGAGCATGAAAACTCCATTTATAAGTCAAATTTCTGTGATTAAGCATTAAAAACAGAACATGAAAACTCCATTTATCTGTCAAATTTCTGCACTTGTTCCACTTCATTTTTCACCTTCATTTCATTCCTAACTATCACCTTAATTCATCTTATTTCAAGACACCATAGTAATCCTTTTTATTAGCTCTAAACTCACTTTAGTTTGTTTATAAAACACTCAAAGAGATACATATTATTATACTAGAAAAACAGAACAAGTAAACATCCATTTATATGTCAAAATTTTCTGCATACATTTAACTCCATTTCCAACTTTACTTTGTCCCTAATTTATCATCTTACTTCTTCTCATTTTAAGACAATACACTAACCTTTCCTTTGGCTTTAAACTTATTCTAGTTCATATCTATAACATTCAAAGAAATCCATGTTAATATACATTGAAAATAGAACATGAAACTTCCATTTACCACCCAAATTTTTTTGCACTTTCTCCTACACCATTTTAACGATTTTTCGATTATGAACTCATCTCTACATCAATTTATGAATCATTAATCATCATACACGTAAAAGCAAGACATGAACATACCCAAAATTCTCATTCACATTTCAACATGTAAACATCCTCATTTTATTCTCATTTAACTTCTAACTATCATCAAAACATGTTTCATTCAACAAATCATGGAGAACAATATGTTACTTACTTGATTTAACTCCAAGCTTCTTTAATATCTCACGAAAACCCTAGCTTTCCAAGAATCACACTATCGTCATCATTCCAAAGGAGAATAGGCTAGGTTTTTAGTGATAAGGTGAAGAAATAGCAAGAATCTTAAATTAGCTAGTGATGAAAAATGATAGCAAGAATCACGTGGGGTGGGTGAGAAAAATCGTGAAGAAAAAGAAGAAGAATGAAAATGAAAAAAAGAAGCATGTGTCGTGGGACAAAAATGAAAGACAATAGAGAGAGTCTTTCAAATGGGCAAAAAAAGGTGGGTTATAAAGACTTGGTGGGTGTCATGACACTTGTCATGACACTTTCCACTTAAAATTATACTAATATCTCTTTCTTATGATGCTAATTAATACTTAATTTCTTAGTTCATTTGTTTCCAATTTCTAATCCAATCGTCTCCCAATTTTCTAATCCAATCATCTCCCAATTTTCTATGACACTTGTCTTCAAATCTTACAATCTTTTATCAATTATTTCTACTATATTTAACACTTAATTCCACTACCATTTATCAATTGTTCTACCACTTGACATTTTCCTAGTCCATAAATACCTAAATTCTTAGAAAATTCTCAAATTTCACTAAAAAAAATCTAAATCACTAATTATACACACCAACTCAATTTTTAAGACACATACTCTACAATTCACATTATAATCACGTTAAATATTAATTATACCTAGAAAATGCCAAATGAGTGCATGTACAATAATTGAAATATATGCAAAACAATCAAATTCAGGTGTGTATATACTAATATTATGCATGAGTATGAAATGCATTTTTCTAATCTCTTATTGGTATTTCCCATTTACAAAAATCTAGGGTTTTAACCCTTAGTATGGAAATAGGATGTTACACTTGTATTACAAGGTTAGGGGGAGCAAGATTATCTTTCTACTTTTATATATGGATGATATTCTACTTGCAAAAATGACTTAACCATATTATATAAGGTTAAGTAGCTTTTGGCCATTCATTTTGACATGAAAGACTTTGGAGAGACATATTATGTCATAAGTATTTAAATTCACTGGGATAGGTCTCAATACTTATTGAATCTCTCACAGAGAGCATACATTGAGCGTATATTACAAAATTTTAATATGGGTTATTGTAAACCTGTTATAGCACTTATCTCTCATGCTGAGAGATTATCTTTGACACAATGTCCAAAGAATAATATAAAAAGAGAGGCTATAAAGAATAAACCTTATTATAGTGCATTTGGTAGCTTGATGTATGCCCAGGTATCCATTAGACAGGACATTGCATTTGTTGTTGGACTGTTGGGGTAGCTATCTGATTAAGCGGGGAATAAACCATTGACATATAAAAGTTTTGAGATATCTGAAGGGAACTACGGACTATATGTTGACATTTAGGGAAGTTAATAATTTAGACCTTATAGGGTATATGAATATAAATTTTGCTAAGTGTCCAAATGATAAGAAGTCCACATCAAGGTACATTTCTATGTTAGCAGATGGTGTAATATCATGGAAGAGTGTCAAACAAACACTGATAACTTCTTTAACTATACATGCAGAGTTTGTAACATGCTATGGGGCTACTTCAGAGGTGTTTTGGCTTAGGAGCTTGATTTCTGAGTTATCGATGGTTGATTCAATTGCTAGAACTATTCGATTATATTGTGATAATCTGTTTGATGTATAGTTTAATAACAACAATAAGAACATCATAGGGTCTAAGCATTTAGAGCTAAAATATTTAAACATAAAGGAATTAATACAAAAATGTGACATTAAGGTGGAACGCTTGGAGACTAAATGCATGCTTACTGATCCTCTGACTAAAGGACTTAGCCAAGTTATTTTTAAGCGACATGTATATAGTATAGGTACTAAAGTTCGTAGACACTATTAGTCAGGGATCACTATATTTGCTCTTGATACATTTATACAAAATTCATGTATTATGACTATATATTTTTATATATAAAGATGATAATCATTTTGTTGTACATTGTCATAATAACGGTGAAAGTCTAAAGATATATGTCGATCTTAAGAATTTTAAATGTCATTGCGCATATATATACATATTGATCCTTAACCTATGTCTTTAGGACACATACAAATACATTCATAAATCTATAGATTTGATAAGACACAGGGCGATATAAGTATTTAATCTCATAAGCGATGTCTCTAATGCGATTTTTCATTCAGTAAGAGAAAACAAATTTCTCTTATGTAATTTAGCATAAATTTCATAGAAATTGAGATCAACATATGGAAAAATGATACATTTCAAATCATAAGGGCATTATTGTAGTTTGTCATACTCTATTTTCTCATTCATGTTAGTGAGGTATTAGATATGTGTGATTGTATTAGATCTGTGTCACACATGATATATGAATTTAATATTTTCCAATATCAAACACCTTACAAGATCGAATGATAGACTTTTATTATCTTTGGATCAAACATTTTAAATTGGTCGATCTTTGCAATGATTTTGTTTAACTACTTTTAATGTTTTTATGGTTGTTACAGCAGTTGTTCTTAATATTTATCCAAGGGGAAGAATGATAGTAATTTTTTAATTGGAAAATTATTAATTACAAAATCTTTATAAAATTGTAGTTAAGAAAATCAAATTTAATCTGAGTTAAAGATAATAAAGAAGCTCAATAAAAGGCTTGGATAATTGAGCTGAAGTCTAGAGAGGAAAATAGGTTCTAATCAATGTGGGCCAGTTATCTATTGGACCTATAATGGGGAGGGTTAATAAAGTTACTATAGATAGTTGCTAAGGTATTTTTCCTGGTTAATCAAAGTTCTTGGATGTTGAGTGTCTCTAACTCATTAAGAGGTCCATGCATTAAGAAAAGTGCAAGAAAGATGTTAGTGACAAAGATTAACAACTTTCACAAAGGTCGCTTGAAAGTTTCAGGAGATTGTTTACACGTTAAAGAGCTTGTTCAAACAGTTCAACTGTTTCTTCATTATGCAATAACAATTATTTTCCCCTTTTTTCCCTTTAATACATGTTCATGTTTGATATTGGATCTATAATTAAAATTAGTGTTGTACATAATAGTCAGGTCTTTAAAAAAAAAGTAAAAAAGGTATTAAGTTAATAATGAAATAAAACTCGTTCATTACATCTAAAGAGACAACAAAACTAAAGAGACTACAAGCGTCTACAACTTATAAAGCAAAACGACTCCGGATAAATGATTTGGAAATGATGACGTTGGTAAAACGATAGAGAATGTTACTTAGGGTAAAACCAGATGCCTCTTACGGATGTTGCTCCAGAATGTTCCAAATTAGGTCAATGCTAAAGTAGTTCTCCCTCTTTTCCACAGGCGATTACGAAAAGGTAGTGATTTCTATCTTATGTGTGTTGCTACATCTTCTTCTTTGTCAAAGTATTCTCTGATTTTTGTTCCCTGTGAATCCTGCTCGCTATTTGGGTATGTCTGGCCTATGTGTGAGTTTATGTCAATGGCCATTTTTTGTCTTTCAGAGTCAGAGGAGATCGGCCTCGCAAGGTAAGAGTTTTCTTCCTCTCCATGGTTTCGATTAGTACTGCTCTTCTTTCTGTTACTGATTACTGTTCCACACTCCTTAGCTGATGCTTCCGGATTCTGCGATGCGCACACGAGTCTTCTTTTACCTCCATTGCAATCAGGCCTTTTCATTAGACAGGTACTCTTTTTTCTTTCTTTTAACTCTTTTTTCTTTCTTTAAGTACTCCAGCTCGATATTTAGTGGTTGATTCTCCATGAAACTGCTAGGTTAGGGTATAAATCTTCTAACTTAGTAGAATAAAGAATTTTTTCTCTGATTCCACCGATTAGAGATTCAAGAACCTCTTCCCTTGTGCATGCCTTCTATTAGAATCGCCTGTTATTTGTTTCTCACCAAATCTCCTTATTGGAGGAGGTGAGAAAGATGACATATATATGCTCAGTATATTTTAGAGTGTGGGTCAACTTCGGTAGCCATTCAATGGCTTATGTAAAAGTTGTACCTGCATTAGAAATAAAATTTAGTGCCTTTATGTCCTATCAAATGAATTGTGAGAAGGGGCATTTGAAGAATAAATGCTCCGTTGTTTCTGATTCTCTCTCACATTGGATACAATCTGAGTTATTGCTCATGAAGTGTAGTCTATTTGTAGCGCTTAATCTATTGAGCACTGTAAGCCATAAGATGATTGAGTAACTCGGCATTAAGGATCTGTGCCATATTATAGGAAACCAAGATTGATCTGGATTGATGCGACTATGCCATTTCCTGAATTTTGCAGAGTTAAAATTGTTAGGAGGCAGATTGAGACAATGAAAAGTATCCTCCCTTTGTAGTTTCGGTAGATAGCTAGGCATCAAGTGCTGAATAACAACCAGGTCTTGCCGGTGAAGCTTAAAGAAGATTGTAAAGAAGAGCCTTCATATTAACTTTGGCGTCTTCTTGGCATGGAAAGAACTTGATTGGTTGCTTTTCAATTAACTTAAATAGTTATTATCGATAGAATGAAGAGACAACTGGTGTGCCCGTAATCAAAGAAAAGTAGATGCTGTTGATGCTTTGTTACGTGCGCTATAAGTGCTTTTGTCGTCCTGAAAGACTTTTAGCGAAGAAGACTCCAATATTTCTTCATTTCTTGTTTTCCATGTCTCGCTTTTGATGTCTGTCCTGCTTGTCATACAGACACAGATAAGTTGGAATTAAAAGCGATCCTCCGTGGAAATTTGGATAAGAAATTTGCTCCAGCCATACGAGTACTTTTCCTATAATCAACGTGGAATTTTGCACACCCCACCGAAGGATGTCTAGAGATTTTCCAAAAAACTGGATGACTTTTTGAACTTATTACTCTTTCTCGTGTGGAAACCAACTAATTATGGTCCTTTTACTAAATTGAGTGGATAATGTCTTAAATTACTAACTCTTTCTATGTCTGTTGAACCTAACTTCATTGATCAATCATATGAAGAACTATGTAATTGCATTGCTGATTGCAAATCCAAAAGGTACAAGCACTTTAATAAGCTTATTTCCTTGAAAAACATAGCATTTCAGGCAAATTCCATTATCGCTAAGCTTCAACCACTGGCTCTGTAGGCTTAATCTGAGATAACATGTATCTGACTTCCTTGCTGTTAGGCCTCTGTTTTGGATCATCCAGAGTGCAAAAGCAGGCAATTTTCAACACTAGCAGCATTTGATCCTCGTAAGCTTTGTTGTCCATCAACCTTGGATCAATTGCCTGAGATGGATTCTCCGAAGTCATGATGTTTCTCATCCACTTAACTAAGCTCATTTCGTCTGTGTTTTGGAAGAAGTCGTCAGATGGAAGCTTACCCATGACTAGAACTCCAAGCACCACTCCAAAACTGAAGATGTCACACTTGTCTGTGAACTTTAGAGTCTGATGATATTCTGGAGCTATGTATCCCACAGTCCCTGCAACATTTGAAGTAGTGACGTGCGTGTTCGCGTCAGGCACGGCTTTTGCTAGTCCAAAGTCTGCAATTCTAGCGTCCATGTCATCGTCAAGAAGGACGTTTGCTGGCTTTAAATCTCTGTGAATGATTCGGGGACTATGATTCATATGAAGATATTCAAGCCCTGCAGCTATTCCTAGCGCAATCTTATGACGAGCAAACCAGTCCAATTGTCTTTTCCCTTCTGCGACCTGATTCAAAACGTCTTGTAGACTGCCATTTTTCATGTACTCGTAGACAAGGAAATGGCAATCAGGACGAGCCACATGGGCTAGCAGAGGCAGGAGGTTCCTGTGGCGAATTCGACCAACTGTGTTGATCTCAGATCGAATTTGCCTCATTTTCTTGTTTAGAAGCTTACTGTCTTCTTCGTTCAATTCAGCAGCAGCATCTTTTGATGGTTGAACAATCTTCTTTATAGCAATCTCTTTTCCTCCTGGTAACACAGATTTGTAAACCTCCCCGCATCCACCTTTTCCAATGATTTCTAATGAAGCAAGTCCATCTTCTTTCTCTAAGAAGGCCAGATCCTCTGCTTTTTTTATGATCTTTGGACTAAAGATTTCAAGCCCCTGACCTTTTCCACCACCTCTTAAGATTGCTAAGAGCAGCTTAAACGTCACCGAGAACACAAAACCAGATATAGATCCGGCGACTGATCCGGCGAGGAATCCAAGTATCCATCCGGCCAACCTCCTCTTCGCTCTGTTGTGCTTGTGTTTGTGAGGACTTACCACTGATGGTCCAGGAGCTAGAAAACTAGAGGAAGAATTACCAGCTGAAGTAGGACCATGAGCAGGGCCATTAGGACCATGAGCCGAACTAGAGTTGGTCTTCTCTGTAAGAATGTATCGTTTTGGATACTGAGGCCTCGAAGGTTCAATCTTTCTCATCATAGGAATAGGTCCTTGCAAGAAATTATTCCCAGAGAGATCAAAGTATTGGAGATTACGAAATGAGCGTAGAGACTTGGGCACTATGCCAGTGAAGAGATTGTTGGCAAGGGAGAGAGTTTCCAAGTTTGGAAAATGCCTCAAGAAGTTCAAATTCCCTGAAAACTTATTGGAAGAGAGATCGAGGACACGAAGACGTACAAGTAATGACAACTCCGGTGGAACATCACCAGAAAACTGGTTGTTTCCCAGTTCAAGAACTTCCAGTTTCTTGCAGTTGACAATCTGGGGTGGTACTCGGTCAACGAGTTGGTTATCTGTTAAAGACAGCTCTTTGAGTTCAGACAGCTTCCCGATAGCCGGAGACAAGAACCCAGAAAGTTGTTGGGATTTGAAGACAAGCCTGGTGATTCTGAGCACATATGTATTGTTAAAGATTCTCCTTTCACAGAACACTCCAGCAATGCTGCACGGGTTACCGGAGAGAGTGCGTTGACCGTGGATGCCCAAGTCTTTGTGAATAGTTGAGAAGGCTTTGAGGTCAGAGTGATCAAGGTTTAGTCTTGCATGAGTGAGGAGGAACAGAGACAGAAGGCAGAGAAGAGAAAGATGGTGGTGTTTGTGGTCGGAGAGAGCCATAGCTGATGGGGAAGGAGTGGTCAATGAGTGGTGGTGGGATGGTGGCTGGCTTAGGAGTCCGCTATGTGTAAAGGCGTTTTGCTTGGTGGTGTACGAAATGGTGGAGGACAGGTGCTGGTGGTTTTTTACTTTTTTTATAGGCGATCAGCGTGGAAACTTAAGGACGGTATGGCCCATGACATTTGTGTCGCGTTCCAACTTCTTTTTTCTTAGTCCACACCTTATAATTAGTTGTTTTCATGTATTTTGTTTTCAAAATTGGTGAGATTTTTATACAATGCAAACCCAATCATCCTCTTATATTTAAAAATAAGAATTCAAAAAGCTTTCTTTACATTATGTTTTCAATATATATCAAATTCGTTTGTAAGACACTAATAATAAGAAGGATAAATTATATTTATAAATTTAAACTTTATTTTATTTTATAATTCTATTCATAATAATTAAATGCACGAAATTTCAATTTATTACAAAATTAATTTATCATTAACTTTATAATTAACGGTGCTTACATGATTCATGGTGTCAATGTGATTATTAATTATTTGATATGATAATTAATAAAACATTTTTTAAAACAAAAATACAATCCATCAAACCTAAAAATTAAATAAGTAGATTAAAAAACAATAGTCTAATAAGAATAAATTTTTTTGAAAAATCTAATAATAATAATAATCAATTAATAGACATATCTGTCACATAAATTTAATTCCACTGCCTAAATTATCAAAATGATATTATTTTTGTTTAATCGATAGAACCGATTAGACTCTTTATGTTACTAACTTTCAATGAAACTAAAAAGCACACTTATAGTTAATGACAACATTAATTATTGTTTCAATGTACTTAATTATCATGTTTAGAACATTTTTTAAGAGTCTTATAATATTTAGGACATTTAAAATTTTTTAACCTTTATACTAGAATATAGATGTTTTTTTATTTGCATATTGGATTATTCTTAATGTTGTGTAAATTTTTAAATTAAAATTACAAATATTAAATTTTTAGAGAGATACAATTAAATTATGGCATTCAATGTTATACATAAATGTAGGTTGTGATATCTAATGTTGTAAAATAAAATTGAGATATATTTAAAATAATGTAGAAAGTAAGGAATTTTGAGTGAAATTAGATACAAAATGAAGTCCCTTGTAAATATTGAAAAAAATTGTGGTCTATTCAATCGACGACGTAAACTTTCGAGTGATGAAGCTGATTGGATGCTTCGTCCAACAGTCCAAGTCTTCGAGTCAAGTCAACTAATGAAGTCAAAGTCAATGGAAGGGCGTTTAAAAGTCTACAAAGCCAAAACGTGGCTGTTGGATTAAACATATCCTCATTTTCCACAAGAAGTAGTTCTCAGTCTTTACGTTTTTGAAGTTGACATACACAGAAGAGATCCCACCTGAGCTTCCCGACTCTTTTGTAGAGTAAATTAAACGAAAAGAGAAGCCATTTGCCAAAAAATAGAACACCAATATCCATATGTTCCTTTTTAATATGGTAACTGCGTTTCAAACATCAAAAAATCATAAAACAAGATGCCCGTGACTTCACGTGCAGTCGAAGAATTTTGGTATTAGAAAGTTACGTTCACCATCTGCGTAAGCTTGGGGTTGGGCTTGGGTTGGGGACAGTCTGTTGCTGCGTGCGGGGACTTGACTTTTGAATTTCTCTGATTGTGTGGGAAAGGGAGCGCTTGAAGATATCCAATTATAAGATTCTATTTGACAAATAGCAGATTGCATTAGTTATTACCTTAATCTATCAATATTTAATTGATAGTTAATTTTATTAGTTGATTTAACCGGTAGATAATATCTGTTGTTTATTAAAGATGTTTGGTAAAATTAACTATTTAATATTAGCTGTTGATATGTAAAATAAATTATGATGACATGATTTTAAAAAAAATTATAAGGGTATAAATATTATATATGTTAGTGTTTCGTTGAATTTCTTATAAGAATTTAGAATTTAGATATTTAATTTTACAAAAATTAAGTTTATAACTTTGATTAAAAACATAATAATAATAATAATAATCATAATAATCATAATCATAATCATTGATAATGATACATCTAAAACATACAATTTAACAATCCAAATGAAGTTTAACAACACAATTCAAATAGAACAAAAGAAATGAATATCGTCATTTAAATCAAAGGTTTATAACAATTTAAGAACGACGTCTAACTGCCATTAAACTAGAAGCAATATTATTACGAATAGTTGTCATCTCTCAAGTTCTCTGTTCTTTAACGCCTTCTTGCGTAGAGTTAACTTCAACATCTTGAAATACATTTGGAGGCATAAATTCAGGATCTTGATTAATGATGTTAAAAGCTGGGTCACCAATTGTATCATTTTAATATAGTTCTTTTTAGAATTTAAAAAATTCTTCAAGGAGGAAAAAATGTTTAGTGTACATCTATGGAGAGGAACTCTCCCACGTGAGATAAAACGAAAAGTATTACACTATAGGACATAGTAGAACAAAACATCAACGTTCAGAGTCACTTTAGGAGAGGTTATGCGACGTTGTATTTGTAATTAGGGTAAAATGTCTCCCACTTTTCTCAAAACTTCAGACGATTACTCAATTAGGGAGGAAACGCTCTAGACGTGTGAGACTACGGAGGTGATGTGGTTCTTCTGCCCATTTCTTTGCTCAAAGGGAGTTCTCATCTTAAGTAGGAGATCAACTTTTAAAGGTTTTGTGAATCTCCAAAGATTAACGAGCTTTATTTGAATATCAAGGATCTGGAAGGGACAATAATGGACCTTCCTTCATGAACTCGGCTGGTGAGGCGGTGGATCTGGAGGAGGTACACCAAAATACACTCGGATACCTACAGGTGAGTCAGATTCCTTCTAATCTTCATTTGTCTCCTTTCATGGGTAGGTGAATTCAAGAATCTGCTTGAGCTTCGGAAATAACTATGCATAAGTAACCATTTTCTTTATTGTATCCCAGATTGCATGAACCAACTATGGAATCCCGTGATCTATGAGTAATAATTGAGGACTTTATTCTCCATAAGAGAGGCAGTCCTCTGCTACAATGTAGTTCTAACTGATTTATAGTCAGTTACTCCCTAATATTTGTAATATAGAGTTCTATAAGAGAGAGTAGAGTGTTAGATCTCCCTTTAAACCTTCGATTGTTTCTCTCATTCCAAATTGCTTGAAGACAAGTAGCAATTGAGACCATAAATATATCCTTATCATATTTAGAGATATGCAATTGAGATATCTCCAGTAAGATATTACTGAAGCTGCAATAATTAGTACCAGGGGCACATAGACTAGAGATTCTAGTCCACACCTCTTTAGAGAAATCAAACTTGAAGAAAAGATGATCCCTAGTCTCCTCCTTTAGGTTATAAAGAACACAATTCTTACAAGATAATAGGAATTTCAGTCTATCCATAGTGCTGAGCTTGTTCAACATAGCTAGCTAAAGGAAAAATCTTGCATTTGGTTTGACAACCTTACTCCAAATCAGGGAACATCATCCTAATCTTATAACTGCCCCATCCATTAGCTTTTTAGCTTTCCTATTAGTGATTTCTGATACAGGTACCCCATCCCATAAGTATGTATCATTCTCCCCAAGGCTTCAATATTGAGGAATGGGTAAAAGTCTTAGTTCTTCTGAGGAGAGCAACTAGTTGTCATTTCTAATTATTTCTTGAAGCTTAGCTCTCTTGGAGAACCTTCCCAATAATGATCTTACCAATTGATTATGAATTAAAGGCCCTTGACCTATCTAGTCTAATATAGTTTTGCAATGCAAAAGTTGCACAGATTATTCTATTTTGATTTATCAATGAATATTTAGGCATTTTCTCCAATATCTTCCAATGAGCATTAGGAACACCGAAAGTCCTCTTAATACAACTTTTCAATGATGAATGAGCTCGTTTAAAACTTCTCAAGATCCTCTTGGATTTACACCACGAAACAATAATTGATGATACCTTGTATTTGGGTAAGGTGTCAAATATTCTTCTCTTTCCAAATAGCCTTTGTCAACCAAGTAATATTTACCTGAGTATCCATAGAGGAAATATAATTAGTGCAGATGATATCATAAAAAGTCTAAATCATGAATAATAAATCCTACAAATCTTAAAATTACCATTGGTGGTTTTGGAAATTTAAGTCTCAGATTATCGACTGTATCAAGGAAAATATGAGAATCGTGTGCTGAACCCTCCCAACCTGGTAAAACATACGTAAATAATAAGTCTAAGTCACATGCTGCCAATACATTTGTAGTCGTTATTCCTTTCTGTCCTCTATATCTCATTCGATCCTCCTCTACAACAACTACCATTACATGTGTACCATTAAGATCTCTAATGCAATCCTAATATAAAACAATGACCATAAGATGATAAAACAACATTTTTCAATGAAAAATATAATGAATGCGGAGTAAGATCATATTTAATTACCTTAAAATGTGACATATATCTAGCATCATTGGCAATTTGTTGTGGAATCTCCTTAAATTTGGGATTTTTTGATACGAGTATATCCCTTGAAAATCCATCCATGACACTCAAAACTTCTTTAAAAACTCTACCCACAGTTTCACCTAAATGTTGAAAGCACTCTTGGATATCTCTATTAGGGAATCTTTACTTAAGACATAAACGAATAAACTGACTTTCTCTAAAATAAACATCCTAGCTGAAGGTCTCAAACCATAATTGTTTTCCAAAGCCATACATAATTGAGAAATGTATTTTGATTCATCCTAAATGTATTAAAACACCGTTTTTAATATCCATTCAGTAATTCATTCATCTATAGTTCTCCTATTTGATAGGAAGTCATGTATGGTTCCTTGTACATATGGTTAAAAAAATACACACCTATGTAACCTGCTATATAAGCCACCGAATCCTAAAACTCAATCTCATTGTCCAAAAACTGCTTAATTTGCAGAAGTTGCGCAATTTGCATAATATTATCATCCATACCAACAAATCATTAAGTAAATTTTATTCTAAATAAAAATGACACTTATATGTTTAAATATAAATAAATAAATAAATAATATAACACGTAATAAAATTATAGATTACCAACAAGATCACATAATATAATAAAATACGCTAACCAAGTTCGTAATGTCTTAAAACATACCATGTCAACATAAGTGCATAAATAATAAAAACAATAGTTAGTAATGCATAGATAGAAACTATGTTTAATGTTTTTTCTGTTTGTCATACTCATACATAAACTTTATATATTCAACTCTCTTTGCATCATCTGGTAAACCAAAAAAATGGCCCTTTTTTGCAAATCTTCAATCAACTTGCATCATCATCATCATCATCATCACCCAGTTTGAAATCCCGCAATAAAGCGAGACCTGGGGAGATCTGATAGTACGTAGCCTTACCCCTATATAGTAGAGACGCTGTTTCCTGTAGACCCATATGCAAATGTGATAATGAAAACGTGATGCAGGCTATAAAGGGTAAAAAGGGAAACTGGATAAGTTAAAAAGATGGTGGAAAGGAAGTAAAAAATACATACATTAGGACAGGGAAAGAAATATGGATATTAATAAATAAATAAATAAAGAAAAATAGGAAAGGAAATAGGAACAAAAGACATACCTGATATGGAGCCCAGCTCTACTAAATACCTGATAGGTTACAACATATAGACTCTACTCAGCGCTATGTGGGCTAGGAGTTATGGCACTGCTACCTTATGTGTATGACAATCCTACAGGGTCTGACATTCATGTTGGATCATTTCCATACACCTATCCACTACTCTCAAACTAGAAAAGATAGATTGGACTTCCTACACAGTGAATAGAGTGTGCGAGTATGACATTAAACCCTCGTAATACACTTACTCGACTATCTTGTCATACTTTAAAGGGTTTCTCTTACCCTTATCCTATCCAGCCAAAATTTTCTGTATCTGACCAGTTCCACTGTAAGGGCTAACTCTGACATATCTTTCTTAACTACTTCTCGCCAGGTCTTGTATGGCCTGCCTTTTCTCCTCTTATAGTCACTAAGAATAATTTGCTCACATCATCTTATCGGAGCATCCGAGTGCCTTCTGCTCACAATATCGTCAGCAAATAGCATACACCAAGTTACTTCTCTTTGGATATGTTTAATAAGCTCATCTAATACTAATGCAAACAGAAAAGGGTTTAACGCGGAGCCTTGGTGTAAGCCAATATCAATAGCAAACAAAGTAAAATTCAAGAGTACCAGTCTCTAAACCAAGCAAAGTACATAGTTTTTCCAAAGCATTTATAACATCATGGTGTGACGCAATTGCACCAGTACTCTGTGATGCACCAATATTTATCATGTTTGAAATTTTCATAATAGAAATATTCATCTCCATTGTTACACTTTGTGTCTCTTGAATCAATTGCATCATATCGTCAAACCTCTTATACATTGCTGCAAATCTTCCTACCCTTTTAGTGGAATCAGTTCTTGCACTATTGTTGCTTTGTAAACTATCATTCTCCAAAACCCTTTTGCAGCTTCTTCTCTCACTCCCTTCATCATGTGAAGCTTGAGGGGTAGCAACATGAGTAGATGCAGGGGTGGTGGTAATTTCTGTCTACACCTCTTCCTAATCACTAGTCACATAATAATTATTTAGACCACTAGTCTCATCTATATTCTCATGATCATGATAGATTGTCACGATGATGAGCATTATGACTATCAGATAGAGAAGGAACATATACTTCCTCAACTTCTCGTTGTTCTTGTAGAGGGTCATCCATAGGACAAAATGCAACCTCTCCTCGGGCTAAAATCCAAAAAGTTGATCCAACTTATATTCAAGCTCAAGTTCAAGCCTTTCCTCTTTAAATATTTTAAAATTGTTGTTCTCATATAAAAAATAGTTAACTTATATTTAACTAATTATTTGGCATTAAAGTAAAGGAAAATAACTTTAAATTAGCTAACCTTAATCTTCAAAGTCCACCACTCCTCACTAGCAGCAATTGTTCCATTGTCATAGTCCCATCCTAATCTTGTTTCTTTCCCTTTTAACTGTTTTTAAAGACTATCTCGTTCTCATCCAATCAAACTTATTTTTAAGCTTAGTTTTATCTCATTGTAAGTTGTCGCTTTGTGAAACTCTTCCTCCACCTTCTTCCATGGTATCCTTGAACAAATAACTCCACCACGTTTTCCCTTACTCCTTTGAATATATTGGTTGCAGATGTCTCAAAAGATAAGAAGTGTTTCTTTTGGCCAACGAACCCTACCTATATCATTCCCCTTGACTTTCTCCTTTGTTTCTTTTTTGGGATGAGGTCATCTAATCATACAACTTGAGAGAAGATTATAAACTAGTTAATCAATTTGCAATTGGTTTCACTAATGAGTTACTTAAATTGGTTACAATTAGACTATTCCAATAAAATAAATATATAAATACTTTTATCATCGATATATTTTTATTAATTACTTAATTTAAAATTATTCAAAAATTATATAACATTTTATTGTAATATATTTTTATTTAAATTACTATATTATTAAAATATTTTTCTATTAAATTACTATTTGTTTATATATATAATAATTTAAGAAAATACTACTTCTTTTGGTAACCAAAGAAATATTAAATAATTAAATAATATTAGAAAAATATAAATATAAATTTGTAAATATTAAATAATCAAGTTTTAATGCATGATTACGAAACCATCTTAACAAGATTCGGAGAAGAATAAAAAATCTAAAGAAAATCATCTTAAACATGACAAATTAAAAGAGAGAAAAGACAGAGCTAGGGATAAAATAAAATGGTTACAAGTTAGGCTTCAGTAGAATGATAAGAGAGAGTTATAAATTAACAAAGTCATTATAAAAAAAATGGTACTTTTATGTTCACTAAATTTGACAAGTTTGAGACGGTATTTCATAAACGTAAGTGTGCATCAAATAAAAAAAATATTCGTGTGCATGTGTCCAGGATTGCATATTTATTGTGAATAAGAAATTTATTAAATATTTTTCTATTAAATTACTGTTTGTTTATATATAATAATTTAAGAAAATATTAATTCATGTTGGTAAAAAAAGAACTATTAAATAATTAAATAATATTAAAAAGGATAAATATAAATTTTTAAATATTAAATAATCAAGTTTTAATGCATGATTACGAAACCATCTTAACAAGATTCGAAGAATAAAACAATCGCACCTTTTAGGATTGCATATTTGCTATGAATAAGAAATTTTTAGAGAAGCTTGATACAACATTTCAGAAACATTAGTGTTTATCAAATAAAACAAAATATTCATGCTTTTTGTTTGACAGTATGAATATTTGGAAGACTAATCTCTATATAAATAAGAATATTAAAACTATTAAAACATAATGGTTATGATTACAAACGTTATAAAACTATTAAAACTTATCACATAAGAACTTTTTTCTTTGTTTTTTATTTCTTCTTTCGATCTCTTGTAGCCACTATTCGAATCACAATTCTTCAGCTCAATCCGTTTCATCTTCATTCATTCTATTTCTATAACATACCAAATAACATAAGCCATACAACCTAATGAAAAATGTTGGCAAGGAGCAACTAACGATGATGAAGGAGAATAACTAACAAGTGTTTAGGGAAGAAGAGAGAGAATCAACTTACTAAAAAAGACGTCAAAGGTTAGAATCTGATTGACAAATTGTTGTAACGATCTTTACTCTGCGTATCAATGAAATATGGGGAGAGTTTTATGTATAAGTGTGTTGTGATGTAAGATCGTGTTGAGCTTTTCCATTTTAAAGGTGAAAAGAGACTGTGGGGTAGTTGTGAGTAATCAATGGAGTTATAAGTGAAGTTAAATGTAATAAATACAAAGAGTAGCTACAACCTCAACAAAATTAATGCAACTTTGTACAACAAATAATGACACCTACTATATACTTTGGTTGACATAGTAAAGACTGCAACAAATCCATATTTATCTTAACTACTATCAGACTTTATTTAATGAAACTAAATCTATCTCAAATTTCATTCATGAAATCTCATATTGCATTCATTAAATCTCATATTGCAGGTACTAATGTTCCGTTAAATCAATTACAGCTATAATCCTAATCTACTGAAGGAACATAGAGTTAAACAATTATCTTGATAGAAGCTTATTTTAGTAAAGTAAAATTACCTATTAGGTTGAGGTGAGTGGTCATGCAAATGTCTTCACTCTTACTGGACTTTCTGGAAGATTAAGTCATTGAATGCTGCATGGTGTAAAAGAAGGTGTGAAGAAGAATTTACTTGCTACTCACCTAAGATTAAGTGAATCTCGAAATCTCCATTTGTATAGTGAGAGCCATACTGAATTTGGGGTTGCAATTTTTCTAAATATTTCCTACTTTAGAGAAAAAGTTACTGAACAATAATTTCCACTATCTAATATAGATTCCTTGTAAAACATATGAGAAACTTAAATGCAGCAGCAACTATGTAATCTTTTTCTTTGGTGTGACTAAGATGTTGCTAATCCTAATTTCTAAATGCATAGAAGATGATACCAACATTTTGACCAAGATGTTGCTAATGCAGACTTTTAATGCAAAGGAGATGACACCAACATTCATAAATAAAAAACAGACCTATGCTATTCGCTATAAAGATTTCATTTTCACTTAAAAAATCCCTTTTATCACTTGTATAAATGGAAAAAATTAAAAAATGCAACAGTAGCACTCTTTTCAATTTTCTAAAAGTTGGATAACTATATAAAGCAAGCATCAAGGTTAGTTGATAAAAAGAACACGAGCTAGATAATGCCAAGTCTTATTAACGCTTGATGATTCTAACTAAAAAAAAGGTATTAAACAATGTCTAAGAGAACAAGGAGTAACTGATTCAAGGTGAAACAATATCGCAACTTACCACTTCCACTAGGTAAACCATAAGAGAGTAACTTTTGTAAAGGGAAAACAATTTCAAAAAAGATCTCTGGCCCCTTTAATATGATCTGCAGAAAGATGGTAATGCCACACTAAAGACAAAGTCCAAATAATGTGCAATGATAAGAGTTTATGCATGTTAGGGTGATGATTTCACAATCCTTGCATCATTTCGGTCAAACAATATATCTTACAACAATAACAATTCAAACTTGAAGATAAGATGTTTAACCAACATAGCTAGGATCTACTGCATTCTAGTAAGAAATCATATGACAACATCTTTCCATAAGCAAAATTTTTTTACCCATCAATAAGTCTTGACTTTTCACAGTATGGTTTCACTAGAACACGAGCCCCGCAAACAAAATAAGGATTCCCCTTCATTAATATTTGCTTGATTGTCTTCGCAAAGACAAAAGTGGCAATTCCAAACATTCTCTTCTATTGGCATGGGATGCTAACATCTTGAACAAGATCAAATTTGCTACAAAAGTAGAGAAATAACAAATAAAAGCCTGTTTTGAAAGTAAAAACTAATAATCTATCGAAGCACTCATTTTCAATTACTTGAAATAATTGGAAACGTCCTACTTTGTAAACGTATTGCTCTATAAAGCCATCATATTTAGGAAAAGAAAAAAAATAAAAAAAATCAGTCCAGTAAGGAGTTAAAACCATATTGAAGACATAATTGAAATTAAAAGAAGGGAAAAAAAACTTAACAGTGGCCCACGAGAAATATAAATGAAAGGAGGTGTAGTCATTCTTCTTAACACTTGAAACTTTGGGTTTCTGGGACTTTTTGAAATGAAGAAGAAGAAGAAGAAGAAATTGACATAGGGTTAAGCATTAGAAGGAGTCGGAAAGAAGAAAAGAAGTGAATTTTGTTTAAGTAAAGCAAAGATTTAAGATACTCACCAAAGTCTGACAAAGAAGAAGAACCCAAGTTAGACAAACCAAAGCAAGGCCTTAATAAGAACGTCCTTATGGTAAAAGCTTGATTTATAACTCTATCACTTGACTTCTTTTTGTTTTTAACATTTCAATTTCTTCTCTGTAACAAACTTTCTTCTACGATTTCAAGAACCTTCTGACTCCTCCATTACTATTCAATAAATCTCCCAGTGCTCGTCTCGTGAAGTTCATTTTCTCTTCATTTCTCGCCATTCCTCTTTCGCCAACAATAGCTGATGACTGGAGATTTGGTGGAGACGTGAGAGTAAGAGATGTGAGAGCCAAGAAGATTCTAGAGAACTTAATGAGAAATGAGACCGAAAGTAGAGAGTAGAGAGTAAAGTGGAGGGAAATATTGTCATTAGGCAAACAACTAACTCCAAACGCTACAGTAGAGGAACTTTTAAAAAATTAGCTGGTTAGGTCCAAACGCTCCAGCAGAGGAGCTTTTAAAAAATTAGCTAGTTGGGTTGAATCAACCAACCCAACTAGCTCATAACCAAACAAATAAATAACTTTTTAATATAGGTCAAACAGTTAATTTGGGATAATCAGCTAAAAACAACTTATCAGTTGTTTACCAAACAAGCCCTAAGTACACGAAGGCTCGGCTGATTGCATTAGCAGTTAGCTGATTCTATCAGTGGTTAGTTGATAACTAATTTGACCAGTGGATAACATATTGGCCTTGTTTTGCAAACAACAAATTGCATTAGTTGTTAGCTGATTTTATCAGCAGTTAGTTGATTGCTGATTATATCAGCTGATTTGACCAGTGGATAACATTAGTTATTTATTAAAGATTTTTGGTAAAATTGGTGGTTTAGTATTAGTTATTGATGTGTAAAATGACTTATGAGGGTATGATTTAAAAAATTATAAGGCATGAATATTATATTTCTTAGTATTTCATTGAATATTCTTATAAGAATTTAGATATTAGATATTTAATTTTATAAAAATTAAGTTTGTAATAATAATAATAATAATAATAATAATAATAATAATAATAATAATAATAATAATAATAATAATATTATTATTATTA
>JANQBM010000007.1:26180460-26192325 GCA_025594535.1 Erythroxylum domingense | reverse complement strand
TTGAATAAACCCAAGGTCACTTTGACCCGGATATGTTTTATCTTAAATTAATGGGTCCTACTTAACTAAATTTGTATAATTTGGATGAGCAAACTCATGTTTATATGGGTTTAGAGGCAAGGTTAGGAATAATATATATGATATATTATGGAAAAGAGTTGTAACCTAACAGTTCTAGGAGTTATATAAGATTTGATTGAAAAGTAGTTTTCTACCTAATTTAAATTTAGTTGGTTTGTTAAGCAAACTCAAGATCAATTAATTTTAAACGGGATTCTAGTCCACTAGGAAATTATTTGATAATTTTCAATTGAATATTGGGTGCTATTAATTTGATTAAAAATAGTGGAAGCATTCAAATAATTTTAAAGTCATTATTTTATTTTATTTTTGATACAAGATAATATTTGCTCCTTTTATTTATTTGTTTTTGGTTATTGAATATGAAGATGAGTGCCAACCTAACATTGAGGAGCATTATGGATGCTAACAAAAAGACTGGACCCAACTTTTTCGAACCTTTTATGACTTAAGAATAGTTCTTAGGCAAGAAAAGAAGTTATACGTTCTTGATACTCCTGCTTCATCAGAACCTTGTGCAGATGCAACTAATGAAGATTAGGAGAAATATGAACATTATGTTGATGACGTTGAACAAGCTACATATGAGTTGTTAGGTAGCATGTCTCTTAAACTTCATAAGCAGCATAAGGATATGGATGCACCTAATATGACACTGCATCTCAAGTAGTTATTTGGTGCACAAAATAGGGTGGAGGGATATCAAATCTCCAAGGCATTGTTTCAATGCAAGATGATAGAAGGATCTTCAGTCAACCTGCATGTGCTGAAGATGATTAGTTATATTGAAAATTTGGCCTAATTAGGTTTTGTTATGGACCACAAGTTAAACGTTGATCTAGTGTTGCAGTCTCTAAGTTCGAGCTTTTCATAGTTCGTCATGAACTTCAACATTAACCAGAAGGACATGACATTGCCTGAACTGTTGAACATGCTCAAGACTATAGAAAGGCGCCTTAAGAAGGAACCAAGTTCTGTACTTGTTTTCGGTTTTTCCAATAGCAAGAAAAAGTGCTCTAAGAAGAATAAGAATAAGAAACGAAAGGCTTCTACTAATGTAGTAAAGGCCAAATGAGTTGTCAAGAAGAAGAGCAATGACAAAGGAACATGTTTTCATCGTGGAGTCAACAAACATTGGAAGAGGAACTGTCTATCTTATCTTGCTAGCCTGAAAGATAAGAAGCTTAAGGAAGTTTTCTCTTCAGGTACGTTTATTGTTGAGATTAATCTTTCTACTTCTGTTTCACGTACTTAGGTATTAGATACTGGATTCAGTTCTCATACTTGTAATAACATGCAGATGTTAACATGGAGTAGATCGTTGAAGAAAGGCGAAATGGACTTCTGAGTTAGCAATGGAGTAAGAGTTGTTGCATTAGCTATAGGATCTTGTAGTTTAACTTTGCCTTCTGACCTTGTATTAGAACTTGATAATTGTTATTATGTTTTTGTTATTACAAGAAATATCATGTCTATTTTTCATTTAGATTTGAATGGATTTGTCTTTGTAATTAAGAATAACAGTTGTTCTTTTTATAAAGATAATATTTGTTATAGATCTGGATTACTTACAAATGGTTTGTACGAGTTAGATCTTGAAAGGCCAATTCTTAGTATAAATAGTAAGGAAAGAAAATTAAGTAACCAAAATCCATTTTATTTATGGGAATGTAGTTTAGGTCATATCAATGAAACTAGAATCACAAAATTACATAAAGAAGGATATTTGGATCTTTTTGATTGTGAATCATATGAAACTTGTGAATCTTGTTTATTAGGAAAGGTGACCAAACTACCCTTTGAGGGAAATGGACAACGCTAGTGAGTTACTAGAATTAATACATTTAGATGCATATGGGCTTATGTCCATAAATGCTAAAGGTGGATTCTCATATTTCATTACGTTCACACATGACCATTCTAGATGTAGTTATGTGTACTTGATGAAACAAAAGTCTAAATCAATTGAAAAGTTCAAAGAATTTAGACTAGAGGTTGAAAGACAAATTGGAAAAAGTATTAAGACACTTAAATCAAATCGAGGTGGTGAATACTTAGACCATAAGTTTCTTGGTTACTTAAAAGAGAATGAGATTCTCTCACAATGGACTCCTCTTGCAACTCCACAATATAATGGAGTTTTTGAGAGGAGAAATTGTACACTATTAGATATGGTATGTTCCATGATAAGTCATGCAATCCTTCTTATGTCCTTTTGGGGATACGTAATTGAAATCGTATTATATCTTCTAAATAGAGTTCCATCTAAATTGGTTGATAAGACACCATATGAGATATGAACTAGTAGAAGACCTGGATTATCACACTTAAAGATTTGGGGATATGAAGAGTGCTATATCTGATTAGCTTCAAGCTAAATCAGATAAATGCAAATTTATGGGGCATTTAAAAAAGAGTTTCGGATATCAATTTTACCATCCTATTGATCAAAAGGTGTTTGTCTCAAGAAATGCCACATTCTTAGAAAGAGAATTTATTTTTAAAGAAAGTAATGGGAGTGAGGTTGAACTTGAAGAAGTTTAAGAGCCACAAATCAAATCGAAATAGAACAAGAACCTCAAGTTGATATATATTACGTACAATCGAGAGTTAAAGAGACATATTGTCCATAATGCACTAGTAGGATATATCGTCCCTTATTAGATTAGATCTACATATTGAGTAGGAAAAGGATAATGTATCGCTCATACATGATGAGCATACTAATTTTAAAGAAGCAATGTATGATATTGATTTTTTAAAATGGCAAGAAGCCATGAGATCTGAAATAGAATCTATGTACACTAACTAAGTATGGACTTTAGTGGACGCGCTTTATGGTATTGTACATATTAGATGCAAGTGGATTTTTGAAAGAAAAACTAACATGGATGGTAATATACATACGTACAAAGCGAGGTTAGTGGCTAAAGATTACAAACAAATACAAATGGTTGATTTTGATGAAACCTTTTCGTCAGTAGCTATGCTAAAATTCATTAGGATCTTATTAGCTTTAGCAACATATCATGAGTATGAAATTTGGTAGATGGATGTCAAAATAGCATTTCTCAATGGGAATTTGTAGGAGGATGTGTATATGACACAATCTAAAGGTTTTTAATCCAAGAGATTTTCTAATCAAGTATGTAAGTTACAAAGGTCCATTTATGGACTTAAGCAAGCATCACAGAGTTGGAACATCCATTTTGATGAGACTATCAAAGAGTTCGATTTTATAAAAAATGTGGATGAACCATGTGTCTATAAGAAGGTTAGTGGGAGTGCATTCGTTTTCTTAGTGTTATATGTGAATGACTTAATGCTAATTAGAAACGACATATCTATGCTTCAGTATGTAAAGATTTGGTTATCCAAGAACTTCTCTATGAAGGATATGAGAGAAGTAGCCTATATTCTGGGAATAAAGATCTACAGAGATAGATCAAAGAGGTTACTTAGATTATCCCAATCCACATACATAGATAAAGTTCTAAAGAGGTTTAGCATAGACAATTCTAAAAGGGATTCTTACCCATGTTGCATGGGATTTCTCTCTCACAGAGTTTGTTTCCAAAGACACAAGCAGAGAGAGATAACATGGATTGTATTCTGTATGCTTCGACAATTGGATCCATCATGTATGCGATGCTATGCTATGTACCAGATTAGATGTTTCTTATGCTTTGAGCATAATGAGTTGGTTTCAGCCTAATCCTGGTGAGGGTCACTGGATGGCTGTGAAAAATATCTTAAAGTACTAGAAAATAACTAAAGATGTGTTCGTGGTCTGTGGAGGAGATGAACTGAGAGTTTAAAGATATTTAGATGCTAGTTTCCAGTCAGATCCTGATGATAGTAGATCATAGTTAGGGTACATCTTCACCATAAATAGTGGTGTAATAAGTTGGAAGAGTTCCAAACAACCAACCATTACAGCTTCACAACTGAAGCAAAGTATATTTTAGTGTCAAAGGCGGAAAAGGAAGCGATTTAGATTAAGAAATTCATCATTGAACTTGGAGTGCTTCTTAGCATTGTTAAGTTTATAGTATTGTACTTTGACAATAACAGTGCTATTACGCTCTAAACATGTACTCAAGAAGTTTCATTTATCAAGAAAATAGTGAAGCGGAAAGATATAGCATTGAAGCGAGTTCCATTGAAAAGAATCTAACATATTCTTTTACTAAGCCATCGTCTCAAAAGAGACATGATCTACATATGGATAGATAGGATATTAGATTCATAAGCGATTGAATTTAGTGCAAGTGGGAGATTGTTAATTTATACCTTTGCAACCAATCAATTGGATGCAAATTAATGTATAACATTAAAGGCTTTATTTATCTTTATATATTAATTTAATTAATATTTTATGTTTTAATACTAAAGGTAAAATTCTTGGAATAATTACTGTGTAATTGAAATTATAATAAGATCAAAATTATGAAATTCAATTTACACTTATGTATTGTTCCTAAATGTTCCTAGTTGTAGTTTCATCAAGACGAGATATTCTTGAAATGGTAAAACTAGCACACATTATGTTTCTTTATTATGAAGAAAATAATTAATCTCATAAATTAAAGTATGGAGATATCTAAACTAATATGTGGGTGATTATTAGAGAATAAGTCACTGAACTGACCCGATTATGAAAATTCCGAATGGAATATTACTTATGTGTCTGTGAATTATCTCACAATGATGGTTGTATAATTGATTCTAAGACTTGAGATTATCAAAGTATCTCGTATGAGAATTACTATATTTTGATACTAATTATGAATCGTCCTAGGATAATTCAGTCAGTAGTAATTGGATATAGTAAGAACCATATGGAGATAGTTAGGTAAGTCAATATAGGATTCGTCACTTTATAGTAATTAGAGAGAATATTCTGTTGTTCTTGATTATTAATGATTTATGGAATTATCTGACCAGAGTAAATTGATATTTGAAAAGAAGTTTTCGAATTTTAATTATAAATCAATCACTAATTAGAAAAAATGAACGTAATTGGATCAAAAGAGTATACATTATTCATACTATGTCCAATTAGAATAGTGAATGACAAAATGATTAAATTATACATCATAATCTTGCATGGACAGGTTAAGTTAATCACTTTGACATTCTTGATATTTGGGTAATCATGACATATTGCTAAATGTCAATCATGATTTATGATTATGAATTATTTAATTGAAGAATTAAAGATAAATTAAAAGAAGTTTTAATTTATAATTCTAATTGTGAATTAGAATTGTAATCTATAATCACTGGCAATTATTAGGAACCTAATGAGTTACTTATCAATGAACAATTTGTGAAAAAATTAATTTTATTAAGTTGAACTGAATTATAATGTTTAAGAAACTTTGGGGATCAAATATAAAATATTTGATTTGATTAAAATTAAATTAATTAGAATTAGAATTTGATTTTAATTATAATTATAATTAAAGAAATTTAATTATAATTAAAACCCTAATGATTTTTCTATTTAAATAAAGGAAGAACATTTAAAAGATAGTACTTTGTCTTCTTCCTCTCAAAATAGTATTAAGAATTGCTCTGTAGATACCATTAGAGGCTGGACAATTGAACAGCTCGTGATTGACAAATCATAAACAATTTCAAAGGTTTTTCAATTGGAACGCAAAAGGTAGATTTCTTATTCAAATTCATGTTTTATTCAAGTTAACTTAATTATCGAGATCTGCTTGGAATCTCTAAAATTGTTTGTTTTTTCACTACGTCTATGATTCGATCACGATTGAATCCCAACAAAACATAACTCCAAAAGAAGCTAGGAGCGAACTTAAACTATCGATGGCTTACTTCAAAGTGTTTGAACGTGTATCTTATGTTCACATTCTTGATTACAAGAGTACAAAGCTAGATGCCAAAAATGTAAGATGCATTTTTTCGGGTATGTAAGGAGTCAAAAACATATAGATTGTATGATCCTATCTCTTAGAAGATCCTAATATGTAGAGATGTGGTGTTTAAGAAGACAACAACTGGGATTGTGATGAAAATCATAAGGAAGCTAGTTTGGTTGACTTGAATTGGGACGACAACAAAAAAGAATCAAATACAGATTAAAATAGAGAGGAATCTGAAATTGATAAACATCAATGTTTTCAAAACCAGATAAGAAATTAAATCAGTAAGACAAGATGTTAGCTCAAGGTTTATTATTAATGATTTTTATGATATTCTCATAATATTTAAAAATTCAAATTGGATTTATTTTCTTGTACAATTAATGGTCTAATTCTCAAAAGAAAATAAAATTATAGGATAAATGATTCCTTTCTTATAGGAATCTTTCTAATGAACTTAACTTATTTATTTCACAATATCCAGAAGAATCTTGTTATCATTGGAGCTATTTCCTTTTATTGTTAACGGGTGAATTCTCAAAAGGAAATAAAATCATACGAAATACGCTTCCTTTCTTGTAGGAACTTTCTTTATGAACTTACTTTATTAGAAATGATTTATGCTAAACTATCCTACTAATTGTGAAAATTGTATATTAGCTCCATGATTACTGGAAGATTTTTGACAAAGATGAAATCGAAGTTATTCAAATTTAAATTTATCCAGTTAAATAAGGATACAAGTGAAGCAACGGCTAGTATAAAGAAATGCCTACTTAAAGAAGAGTCACTGCTTTTGCAAAAATATATTAGACTCTTGAAATACATGTACAACATCAATTCTTTTGAAAATGATATCAATGTCAATTCTTTTGTGCTTTAAAAAGTGAAAATTATTCTTTTTAAGAGAGACCATTGAAGCTCATATCGAGCAAATTATATTTTCATCTGTTGAGAGCTTGTGGAAGCTAACTAAATACTACTAGTTTGGAAGGTTAGAGAACCTTGAAAAATATATACTCGTGAGCTTAAAGAGGCTCGTCAAATTACTACTTGAGATTTTAGTGAAACACTTAAGTTGGATGCTTGAGAACTGGACGTAGGCTTGGGTTATAAGCCGAATCAATATAAAGCGACTGCATCATTCCACTCTCTCTTTTTAACTTTTAAATTTTCGCAGTATATTGTTTGTGTTTTTATTTTTGCAAGAGGCTCCTTTACTTTTATAATAGACTCTTTCTGTTTTCAACTTGCAAGAGGTTCTTTATAGTTTTAACAGGCACTTTCTGTTTTAAATTGTTTTAACAGGATTTATCGTTTATTAGACTACAATTATAAAAGTAACTTGTAAAATTTTTTTTAAGTCATACACAATTCAACCCTCCCATGTGTGTTTATTTTGTCACAAGAGGTTTAAAGTTTAAAAAATTCAATTAGTATTAGACCGCTTTAAAGCTAACTAAAGATTAAATAAAATTAAAGAATTTAAAATATGATTGAAAGAGATTGTTATTACCTATTGAAAAATTTAAAGTTTAATATAAATTTGTTAAATAAAAATTAATTGATTATTTTAGTTTATAATATCTTATTAATTTATAAAAATTTACCGATTAATTAATGAATTGATTGATTTTTAACAACAAAAGTTATTAAGGTAAATTGAATCGAAAAGGAATGACCAAATCATTAGAGAGAGCACGTTGAATTTATTGGAGTTTAACTAGTCTCTCGCTTTCTTTAGTTTGTGACTTAATTGATTTGAATAATTCTTATTCTATAGTAATCAATTATTCGTCTCTTAATCAATTATCACATTAACGAGATTGTAATACGTGAGCTACAATTTATTTTTATTATTCAATATAAGATTATATATATAACCACATCAATTAATTAAATAGAGCAACTTCAACTTCAAACTCTTACTTTAACATGTGTAATTCTTAACATACCCACATTTTTTGATTCATATATTTTTTTAAACTCAAGTAATGTTTGTATTTATTAGATTAAAAGTGAAAATAGTTCCATAAAATGTAAAGGTTTAGTTTACAAGTGGAGTACTCATTTTTTACATCAATTCCATAAATATAAATACAACCTAATCAATTATTAACAGTCACTTAGGATAATTAATAAAATCTAATGATTAAAAATTCAGTTGGTTTGGCCGATTCAATTGTAAAAATTTTGAATAGTCTAATTTTTCAGTTTAATTTTTAACTTTTCGCTTCAGTTTATTTTAATGACTCTTGTTGTTCAAAATAATCAATTTATTAATTAATCTATAAATTTTTATTAATTAAAGAGTTCCTATAAATCAAAATAAATTAATTAATTTTCATTTAATAATCTATTTTTTCAATTAAACTTCATATTCTTCGATAGTTAAGGACAATTTTTTTAATCATATTTTAAAATTTTTAATTTTATTTAATCTTTAGTTGATTTTATGACAATTTAACACCGATTGAATGTTTTAAACCTTAAGTCTTTTGTATTATTGGTTTAATTTGTTGTCTGATTTTTAAAATATTGATAAAATCTATATAATCCGGAAATTTACCTAAAGATTAAATTATAACCCCATATATAAATACAAATAGAAAGCAAATAATGCCAAGTATTCTGCTTCCACCGTCTCCAGTTATAGCCTTCGGTATTTGGTAGTTGGCGTAACTGTGCTATCCGTTTCTTGATTCGTTCTCCATTACAACGGTGCACCGCCACTCTCCGCGGCGGACTACCACCGAGCTCTGCCCCCCTCAGCCAAAACCCCTCCCTCCCTCCCCCCCCTCACGGGAAACCCTTTCTTCTTCCCCATGGAGGTAAGGAGATCATCCATTTCTTTGATTCAACAGTATTAAAATTGATTGTTTCGTAAAGATTTGAGGTTCTTGAAACTTGCGTTGCTTGGTAGCATGTGTTTATTTTGAACGTAAAAACGTAAAGGGTTAGTAGTGATTTTCATGTGCCGAGATTTGGTCAAAGTTGGTATCTTTATTGCAGCGATTATTGAGTGGAGTCCTTGGCAAGAATAAAGAGATGGTGAAGTATTTGGAGGACCGCGGAGTGATCAAATCAAAGAAAGTTTCTCAAGTTATGGAAACTATCGATAGGGCTTTGTTTGTTCCTGATCGTACCCCGCCTTATTTTGATAGTCCAATGGCTATTGGCTATAATGCCACTATATCTGCGCCTTATATGCATGCTACGTGTCTTCAGCTGTTGGAGGATCATTTGAAACCTGGCATGTGTGCATTAGACGTTGGCTCAGGTGCTTTTCTTTTCTTTTTCTATATGATTCTTCGGAAAGGATATAGAATGTTAACCATACGGTATGGAGCATGATAGGACTATCATTTGGACTTAGTTGCATAAGCTTAGGGATCACTTAGCAATGCTACAAAATGGTATTTAAGCTCTATATTACTTTCTTTTTCACTTGAAATTTAACAGCTTTCCATTTCACATTCTATGAACTATGTGCCTTTGAAGAGTTTCTGTTTGTGCGGTGAAAAAGACCATTTGAAAACTTTGCTAATGGATTTTCATGACAGGAACTGGTTATTTGACTGCATGCTTTGCGGTGATGGTTGGGCCTCAAGGACGTGTAGTTGGAGTGGAGCATATCACTGAGCTGGTTACGTCTTCAATTGAGAATATTGTGAAAAGTGCAGCAGCTCCGTTGTGGAAAGAGGGTTCCCTCTCAGTGCATGTTGGTGGTCTGTGATGAAACCTGCAAATTCCTGTTTCAAAAAGATAATCAGTGTTCTGTTCTAATCTAACATCCATGAAGCGGCTATGACTTGGGAATAATATTTTTTCAATTTTATAATAATGGCTTTCATTGGAAATCAGTAAGGAAAAATAGGGGAATAACTTGCATACAAGTGGCAACTAGATCTTCTGCATTCAAATACATTAGTAGTTCGGTCATAGTTTGCTTAGTTACATGCTTAATGGGAGCAATTGAGGTGCTCAGATTTCATAATTTGGAGTCAAAGTTCTAAAAGTTCTCTGTTTATACTCTCGACTGTAGATGGAAGGCAAGGTTGGCCGGAGTTGGCGCCATATGATGCAATTCATGTTGGTGCAGCAGCAGCAGCAGAGATCCCTTCGGCACTTATTGAGCAGTTGAAGCCTGGTGGTCGAATGGTAATTCCAGTTGGCGAGATGGTTCAGGATCTTAACGTCATTGACAAGAAGCAGGATGGTTCCATTAGCGTCCGGAGTGAAACTCGAGTTCTTTTTGTTCCTTTAACAAGTCGAGATTCACAATTAAAGGGCTCAATTGCTTAATATGGAAACAAAATTCTGGTTCATCACTCTGCTCACCTGAATATGCTGTATCAAACCCGCTTTTTGAATATCCTACATGGATTTACTTGTTAATAACATTGATTTGCTGAAAACTTTTTTTCAATGTCTTAGGTTTATCGGTATTAACAAACGATTAAAACATTCAACCGATTTGACTTATTTAATCGTTTAAATCATTTAATTTTATTAATATTTTTAAAATCAAATATCATTGCAATAATCAAACTTTAGACCTGATAATTTTATTGATGTGTCTAACTAATGAGAGACATTGATATATAGCTCATGTCAATAAAGATAATGATAAGATTAACGTTGGGCTATAATTGAAATAAATTAAAACTTTAAATATTTTATTGCTTTTTTTTTAAGTTCGGTCTCTAAAACTTTTTTTAGTAACTAACTTTTTTATTTTTAGAGTTGCAAATTGAAGTTGTATTCTCTGCCAAAGTTTACACTTTTCAATTCTCCTATACAATTCAATTAATAAATTATATATCTTTTAAAATTATATTTTTATTTATCTCTTTATATTTTAATTAAAATTTTATTTTAAATTATTATTTTTGAAAAATAAATTGCTATTTTTATTTATTTAATCTCTCTAATAAATTATATTTATCAAATTTTAGGTTCTTTATTTATCTCTTTATACTTTAATTAAAAATTTTAAATTATTATTGTTAAAAACTAATTAGTATTTTATTATAAATTTGTTTAATAAATTGAATTATTAATTAATATATATAAGTAATTTCGCTAAAGATAATTTAAGAATGTGTTAAAATATAATATTTAAACTATAAATAAGTATGTTTAAAGAATATTTAAAAAGTTAAAATAAAGTTAGAGTCTTTTTTATTAACTTTCATTAAATATATTTCAACTTTTATTAGTCTTTAAATAAATAATAATATAAAATATAATAATAATAATAATTATTTTAAATTTTATGTTAAATTCAGTTTTTGTTTAAATTATTAGATTTATTATTAGTTTATTACATATTAATAGATATTATTAATGCATTTTTATTTTATTAAAGTATTTTTTATACTATATTTTACCTTTTTTATAATTTTTACTTCTTATTCATCATAAACTAGTTTAATACCGGTTGAACCTTTAAATCTAAACATTTTATTTGACCGATTTGATATCCGGTTCAATTTTTAAAGCAGTGAATTTTTCAGTTCAGTTTTTAACTTTTCAATTCGATTTATTTTAATAACTCTTATTATTAAAGATTGATCAATTTATCAATTAATCGGTAAATTTTTGTAAATTAATAAGTTCTTATAAATCAATTAATTTTTAGTTAATAGTATTTTTTAATTTAACTTTAAATTTTTTATAGATAAAAAAAATCTCTTTTAATCATATTTCAAATTCTTTAATTTTATTTAACCTTTAGCCGATTTTATAACTATATAATTTCAGTTGAAATTTTTAAACATTAAATATTTTATCTTAGCGAATTAATTTTTGATCTGAATTTTAAAATATTAGTATTAACTTCAAGTTACTGTAGATAATTGATTGGATTATGACGGATGAAGCCCCG
>JANQBM010000007.1:26127353-26138290 GCA_025594535.1 Erythroxylum domingense | reverse complement strand
GATTAATGACAGTTGTGACCTGAGCTGCCACCGATAGAGCTTTAAGCTCAACGATTTATTTGGAGCCTCGAGCTCCATAGTGTTTTAGAGCCTATGACTCAACGATTAATGTGCCCATATTGGGACAGTTACAGGCGCTCGGTCACAACACCGTAATAAATTGAAAAAGTGTCTCATGAACATTTCATATGCATATGCCTAACATGTTGCATGAATTGAGTGGACCATCGATGATGGTTACCTCATTGAGTTCGCAAACTCATCCAATATTGCAACATATTTTTCAAGACCGGGATTATACTAATAGCTCCAGAGGGACTTCTCTGACTGTGTAGATCAGATTGGCGAGAGAGGTCATGGCTCACAGGTCGATCAGCTAGGATTTCTAGATTTTTTGGATGACCTAGCTAGGTTTTGATGTATTTCAGCCTCTTTCATATAGCATATGTACTAGGGCTTTTGTATGTATGTATAGATTGTACGGTTTGATGATGTATAAAACTGTTGATTTTGAGTAATGAAAAGAGGAAGAGTTTGGTTTTAAAAATCTTATGAATTACAATTAATGCTTTAATTATTCAAATTGATATGATGTCAATTAGAGTATTGTAGTAATCGCACGTAGCGCTCCCTTATCATCGGATATGTACCGGAATGACCTACGGGCGTCCCGGTGCGTACCCTGCGGTAAGGGGGTGTTACAGAATAGGCTGGGTTTCTTCTGGTTTTTACACTTTTCTGCAGATAGTTTCTTATCATATTTTTCTTGTTTTAGGCTAAAATTTTCATATTTTTCATAAAGGACCAGGGATGGAGACTTTATCTTTTGTTATTATTCTATTTGCTCTTACTTTTGTTATGAATAACTAAACTTTTCTTCTTGGTTGAAGGGAACCTCATTATCATCTAATATGGTGAGATTTCTAAATAAAGTTAATTTCATTGATGAATATTAAGTGTCTTCCGAATTACTTTTCATGATTGAATTGATTGATTTCTAAGGTGCGTAATTAGAAATTAATTTGTTTAATTTATAGCTAGACTAGTAGGATATGACGTTCAGTCTTGCTAATCACAAGTAGCAATTAGGATTGCTATCTTTACATCAGAGTTGGAAATTCTAAGAAGACGCTTAACTAAATTAAATGAATGTCGTACATATGTTGTCTTGTTCATTGATTTCTTAGTTCTTAAAGCTATTAATCAATTAAACTTAAGATCGTATCTAAGTTGTTGACTAATAAGGATGTTAGAATACATGTTTCTATTCATTTAATCTTAAGAGAAAACAAGCCCCAATGAATGTTTGTTAATGGACTGAGTTTTATATTGAGGATCTATATCAGTTTCATAACGTCGGTGACCAGAAACCAAGGTTTGTTCACTGAATTTTTAGATTTGGATATTTTTATTATTTTTCATTTTTAGTTGATTTTAACTTCTTTTAATTTACGTTAAATAAAACCCGCCCAACAATTTGTTTTCAACTCGTTTAACATTTCTCGTTAAAGTTCCTTGTGGGAACGATCTCAACTCTTCACTAACTACATTTTTATTACTAAAGTTGGTATTAACTTGGTTGCATGCGACAGCAGTACCATCTGATCTATAGAGAATCGTAGAATTGGCCCCCGACGAAGTTCATCTTCGGAAGGAGTCTCCTCCTCCTCCTCTGAGTAAGATGTATCATCCCTATCTGACTTACGTCTATGACCTTCAAACATAAAGATTCCTCCTTGCTGCTTGGGTTCATTTTCCTGGCATAATCGCTCCTTATATGAATTCCCTAACACACGATCCTTCTTTAGGAATGAATCCTAATCTCCCTTATCGTCTCTAGCATCAGAAACCTCATCTGAATGACCTTCTTTGGCCATTTTTTGCTGCGGTGTAGTTGGTCCTTACTTTGTGCCTATTTTTCAGAGAGAGGAACCTCGATCTCGAATCCCTAAAAGAGCTATTTTTTTCATGACGAGGTCTTTTTAGATGATGTGAGAAATGCATATATTTTGAGTGAACGACATGTGTACTCTATATTGGCTTTGGGTCAAGTGTCTCCAACTTGTTGGAAAGTAGCCAACTTCAGATCTAGTGCAGCTATCCCTGTATATTATTCTTCATATTAATTGGAAGCCTTTTTGTTAGCCTAAATTTGTGTCTTACCATTATCTTTTCTTAAGATCTAAAGAAGATCACAGAATTGTTAATGCCTTTGTGACAAACTTAAAGCAATTCACTTCCACTAAAACTCTAATTCTGAGACTACTACTAGTCTATTTGTTCCAGTGACTGTGTCCAGGTACACTCCGTTATTTGGACTTTATTGCTTTATTAAGGAAAAACAATAAAGAACATGACTTGTTTTATATCATAGCTTCCTCATTTGTCTCTTCTTTTTTGTCAAAAAACAATATGATATATCAATTATGTTGTATGTACTTGTATTATATGGCTTTTTAGATTCTTTTGCACAGTGTAAGACTAAAGTGTGCTCTTTTATTCCATAGAAAATGTTTCTTTAAATAGTTAGGTACATATTGTTAAAGAGTAATTTGAAACTTAGTCTAGATACGTAGATGTTTAAGTTTATTGTTAGGAGTTATTGGTCCGTGTATGGTTTTGAGTTCATGTATAGTTTATTTATTTGGGTTCATTAATGGGTTCATGTGCTTAGATATGAAGAGTCATTTTTGTACCTATAAATACCTCTTTGTACTTAAACTAAAATTATTAAAGTAATATACAACCTCTTATTCTAAACAATTCTCACCTCTCTAAACCTCCTCACTTCTAACAAAGTGGTATCAGAGACAAGTTCTTTGTGAAATGGCAAACAATGGTGGAGTATACTCATTTCAATTCCCTCGCCTCATAAAAGAAAATTATGAAACATGGCATATTTGCATGAAAGTCGTGCTTGGCTCATAAGATGCTTGGGAGATTATAGATAAAGGTTTTATGCAACCTCAAAGTGAAGCCGATTTGTCTCAAAATGAGAAGGATGCTTTGGAAAAGATCAAGAAAAAGGATCAACAAGCTCTCACCCTCATCCATCAATGTGTAGATGATTCAATGTTTGAGAAGGTGGCCGATGCAACCACTTCAAAGGAAGCATGGGAGATTTTGTAAAGTTCCTTTCAAGGAATTGATAAGGTTAAAAAGATTCAACTCCAATCATTGTGAGGTGATTTTGAATCTTTGAGCATGAAGGAATCCGAATCAATCTCGGATTATAGTTCACGAGTGAAGGCCATTGTGAATCAAATGAAGAGATATGGAGATCAAGTTGAAGATGTTTGAGTAGTAGAGAAGATTCTTCATTCCTTGATCCCAAAGTTTGATTATGTGGTTTGCGTCATTGAGGAGTCTAAAGAGCCATAATCTTTAACACTTGAACAACTAGAGGGCTCTTTACAAGCTCACGAAGACAAGATCAAGAAAAGGCAAGAAGAACTTTTGGAGCAAGTGCTTAAAGAAAGGGTTATGTTAAAAGATGATGATGGAGAAAGCAATCAAAGAGGAAGAGGACAAGGACAAGGACGTGGTTGTGGTTGTGGTGGTGGTCAAGGTCGAGGATGAAGTTATGGAAGAAGAAGTAAAGAAGATTATAACAACACCAACAATGATGGAAATAATCAATCATACAAAGGCCAAGGAAAATCAAGAGGAAGAGGAAGAGGAGTTTACAATTTTATACAAAATGAGAGGAGGTATAATAAGTCTAATGTTGAATGCCATAATTGTCATAAATTTGGACGTTTTTCTAGGGAATGTTATGTTATGCCTAATCAAGTTGAGGAGCAAGTCAATATTGTTGACAACAAGTAAGGAGACGAAGCGCCCACTAGCACTAAAAGATAATACAAGTAAGGATGAAAGTATATAGTTCTTAGATAATGGATCAAGCAATCATATGTGTGGAGATAAAGGCAAATTTGTGGAACTTGATGAAAAGATAGAAGGCAACGTTTCTTTTGGAGATTTATCAAAGATTCAAATTCGTGAAAAAGGTACCATTCTAATTTCTTCAAGAGATGGAAGCCATAGACTTATTAATGATGTCTATTATGTGCCAAAATCGAACAGTAATATTTTAAGTTAGGGGAAACTTCTTAAAAAGGGATATGTAATCCACATGAAAGATTGTTGTCTTTGGCTTAGAGATCAACATGCTCAATTGATTGCTAAGGTGTTTATGTCGAAGAATAGAATGTTTATATTGAATATCAAGATAATCGAAGCAACATGTTTAAAGGTGGATGTAAAAGATGAAGCATGGCGTTGGTATATAAGATTTGGATACTTGAATTTTAGTGCACTCAATGCGTTGGGAGATAAATACATGGTGAAAGGAATGCCCTCCATCAACCACCCACATCATTTATGTGAAACATGTTTACTTGGCAAGCATTCAAGAATGAGTTTTCCAAAAGAAGCAATGACAAGAGCAACTGCACCACATCAACTTATTCATACTGACGTACGTGGACCAATCAAGCAGTTATCAATGGGTAAAAGTAGATACTTCTTGCTTTTTATTGATGATTATAGTATAAAACGTGGGATTATTTCTTAAAGTAGAAATCATAAACATTTGAAGCATTTAAGAAGTTCAAGGCACTTGTGGAGAATGAAAATGGCTATACAATTAAAGCCCTAAGGTTTGATAGACGAGGCGAGTTCACATCTAAGGAGTTTCTTGATTTCTGTGAAATATATGGAATCCACCATCCGATAACAATCCCAAGATTGCCCCAACAAAATGGAGTAACTGAAAGGAAGAATAGAACAATTCTTAACATGGCTCGATGTATGTTGAAGGCTAAAAACATGCCTAAAGAATTTTGGGCCGAAGCTATTTCTTGTGCAGTTTATTTGTCAAATCTGTCTCCAACGATAAATGTCAAAGACCAAACTCCACAATAAGCGTGGAATGGGATGAAGTCTAGTGTTGCTCATCTAAGAGTTTTTGGAAGCATAACATAAGCTCATGTGCCGCAATAAGAAAGATCCAAGCTTGATGATCAAAGTGTTAAACATGTATTCATTGGGTATGACAAAAATTCCAAAGGCTACCGATTGTACAATCCAAATTGATGAAGAAGCAATATGGGATTGGGAGACACAAGAAGAAAGCACTTACGATTTTTCCCATACTTTGAACATGAAGAGCAAGAAACTGCAATAAATAGTCAAGAGACAACTCCACCTGCTTCTTCAAATACGTATCATTCTTCTTCGTCCGTGCATAGAGAAAGTTCTAGTGATGGAGCACAAAAAATAAGGAGTATTTATGATATTTATGAACAAACAGAAGAAATCAATGATATTGATGTAAGTAATTTCTTTCGTCTTCTTGTGGATAGTGAACCTCTAAATTTTAGGGAGGCCATGAAGGACAAAAGATGGAGACAACCATGGAGGAGGAGATCAAGGCAATAGAAAAAAACAATACTTAGGAATTATCAACTCTTCCTAAAGGTCATAAAGCTATTGGAATCAAATGGGTCTACAAGATAAAAAAGAATGCGAATGGAGATGTAGAGAAATATAAAGCAAGGCTTGTTGCTAAAAGTTACAAGCAAAAGCATGGAGTGGATTATGATGAAGTATTTTCACCTATTGCTTGTATGGAGACTATTCATTTATTGATCACTTTTGCAACTCAAATGAAGTGGAAGATCTATCAACTTAATGTAAAGTCAGCTTTTCTAAATGGCGATCTTCAAGAAGAAGTCTTTATTGAACAACCAATTGGCTTTACAATCAAAAGTCATGAAGATAAGGTCTTGAGATCGAAAAGGGCATTGTATAGGTTAAAGCAAGCACTAAGGGCATGGAATACTCGCATCGACAAGTATTTCCAAGATAATGGGTTTGTTCGTTGTTCTCATGAATATGCTCTTTACATTAAATCATATGGAAATGGGGATATCCTACTCATTTGTCTTTATGTGGATGATCTTATGTTTACCGGTAATAACCCAAGATCATTTCAAGAGTTCAAGAAAACTATGTCTTTGGAGTTTGAGATGACAGATATTGGATTGATGTCATACTATTTAGGCTTGGAGGTGAAGCAAATGAAAGACATAATTTTTATTTCGCAAGAAGGATATGCAAAAGAAATATTGACGAAGTTCCAAATGCCTATTTGCAATCCAGTGACTACACCCATGGAATGTGGAATTAAATTGACAAAGTTTGATGATGGAGCTAAGGAAGATTTTTTTGTATTCAAAAGCCTTGTTAAATGCTTGAGATATTTGACATGTACAAAACCAGATATTCTCTTTGTTGTTGGATTGATAAGTCGTTTCATGAAAGCACCTATTTGTACTCATATGAAGGCGGCTAAAAGGATTCTCCGATATATCAAAGGTACAATTGACTATGGATTGCTTTATAAATCATCTGTTGATATCAAGCTTGTTGGGTTTTGTGACAATGATTTTGCGGGAGATATTATTGATAGAAAAAACACAACTAGTTTCGTGTTTTTTATGGGTGGTTATGCTATTACATGGAGTTCAAATAAGTAACCTATTGTGACTTTGTCAAGTTGTGAATTTGAATATGTGGCTGCAACTTCATGCAATTGTCATGCTATTTGGGTTAGAAGGCTATTGAATGAACTTCACTTGCCGCAAAAGAAAGCAACTGAAATATGTATTGATAACAAGTCTAGACAAGCATTGGCCAAGAACTCAGCTTTTCATTATCGAAGCAAACATATAGATACGAGGTATCATTATACCGCAAAGAATGAAGTGGAGCTCAAGCATGTGAGGACTAATGATCAAGTTACGAATTTTTTTATGAAATCACTCAAATTTGAAGTTTTTCAACATTTGAGGACAAGACTTGGGATACGAAAGAAAATTTCAAATTAAGGGGAAGTGTTAAAGAGTTATTTGAAAGTTAGTCTAGATAAATGGATGTTTAAGTTCATTGTTAGGAGTTTAATTATGTTCATATATTAGTTACGTAATTAAATATTGGTCAATGTATAGTTTTGAGTTCATGTATAGTTTATTTATTTGGGTTCATGTACTTAGATATGAAGAGTCATTTTTGTGCCTATAAATACCTCTTTTTACTTGAACTAAAATTATTAAAGTAATATACAACCTCTTCTTCTGAACACTACTCTCCTCTATAAACATCCTCACTTCTTAACACATATTACTGCTTATGCAGAAGGTTTCTCATTTCTGTTGCTTCGTATGTATAACGTAATGGTCTATGTGGACCAACACATGTACTTATAGTAGGCAAATGAACTCAATTTTAAATAGAAAACTAGATATACTCAATTTTAAATGGATATAGGTTTTACTTCTTTAGCACATGCATATGCACCTTTTAAATGTTGGCATTATGCTTTTGCTCATACATGTCACTTGGTCAAGTCAATTTTCTCTCCACGCTAAAGCTTAATAATTCCTCTTCACATAAAACTTTTAATATTCCATAAAAAGCCAAACCTTCTTAAATAAATTTTTTTGGCTATAGTGCCTTTCCTTTATTAAGACCCCATAATCAGCATAAATTCTGTTTTAGGAGTATCAGATGTATCTATATAGGAAAATAGTAAAATCATTACAGTTATATCTGTCTTGATCTATATTTAAAAGGCAGGCGTAAAATAACATGAACGACTTGTATCCACTTAATCCATATACAGTTTTTCTTTGAACTGGAAAACCACATGATTTTATCGTTTCTTACAAGTATACACTATACAGGTTTGCTAAAGGTAAACCTGTGCAAATGTATTTCAAAAGATAGTCAAAAGAGATATAATAATAGTAAAACAAAAAGCTATATACCAAGGTAATGATATCTACAAGAATCTTCTTAGAAACCTGAATGAGAAACTCTTATTGTTTACGCCATCCAACTTCCCTAGCCTCTCAACAACCTGACCAATGGTAGGTCGCTCCAATGTTTTGTCGCTGACACAGTCAAGCCCAAGCTCTGTTATGGCCTTGGCATCCCTGATAGAGCATCCCGTTCTCTTCAGTTTCTCATGGACTGCATGTTCTTTGATGCTGTAGTCGCTCCTTCCCCAGTCACTGATGTGCACAGGCAGAGCGCATCCTGCAATTCTTACTTGCCTCTGCTTCATAACCATTTGCAATATTACCACTCCCAAGCTGTAGATATCATTTGGTTTGGTTCCAACTTCTCCTGTTAGTTAAGGAGAAGTTCATTAATTGATAACCATACTTGCATAAGATAAGAATCATGAATGATTTACCACTGGTCAGAATGAGCGGGTCAGTGTATCCAATAGTACCCAGCTTCAGATATTCTCCTTCTGGTGTAACAGTCCCGAAATCAGAGAGCTTTGGAACAAAATCCTGGTTTAGTATCAAGGGGAATCAGTAAAGAGGTTGATGGAGATAATGAAGGCGAAGAATTAATAATCGAAATCCTGTCTTCAATGGATTACGTGGTAGATTTCTATGTTAAGATAATTATCTATAGCTAGCTAATAAATGTGCGTTAGACCTTATCCAGGAGAAGATTTTCAAGCTTTAGATCACGGTAGATGAGAGAAGGTGATTGACTATGAAGCTCCTTCACTGCAAGTGCTGCCCCAGTGATGATCTTAAGCGTTCTTCCCCAGTCAAGATCTATTTTGAACAGTAATTGTCATTATAAGCTAATAAATGATCAGAAAATGCTTGTGACTGAAAGGATATAGCTTTGTTAAACATTCACATAGTAAAGCTAACCGGATAACTTAAATTAATGTATACATTTTCTGGTCAAAGCTAATCTTGGAAATGATTGATAGTGAGAAGTAGGTGATTGCATGACATTAGGCATTACCTTGTAATTTGCTCATTACACTTCCATTTTGCATCAATGGATAGACAAGGTAACAATTGTCTGTTGTTTCGCAGTGGCCTACCAGTTTAATGATATTTGAATGCTTAATTACACTCAGGTACTTTGTTTCAGCCTGAAAAAACAGGGCAGAAGATTTAATACAATGAGTATTACAGGGAGTACAAATTCTGGAACCAAATTCTGTTTTTGAGATGTTCCTAATAAAACACTTATTCGCCACCCATATAAACCTTCTACAAGGAATATGACCAAATTGTATAAAGAAAATAGAGAAAAACAAGAACAACCCAGAAATAGCCAAAGCCAACGGTAGACCCACATTGTAATGAAAGATGAGTAACAGAACAGAAAGCAGACTAGGTGATGTAGAACAGATAGAATGAATAGGTCTCACTGCTGAGTTTTATAGAAGCACCTGTTAGACTAAAATTGTATGTTGTCATTAGTGTTTTCAATTAAAAAAAATAAAAGGACGAAAGACCTTGTGCCCACATAGACTAAACAAGTTAGTTGTTTACAGTTTTGTATATATAACATTGCAAATCTTCTTTTTCTTACTTGCCACTGATTCTTAATTTTGTTGCCGGCATTGCAAGAAACTTTGACAGCTATTTCCATGCCATTTAAGTTCTTTTCTTTCCTTCCATGGATGGTGCCACGATAAACTCTGCCAAATCCTCCACAGCCAAGTAACCTTCTTGGATCAAACCCATCTGTATATTTGTTCAGTTCCTCAAAAGTGAAAGAAATTAAAATTGCAGGACCTACAACAAAGAGTTAAACTAGTATATCAGATAATAAAAGTCATTCTCCAATTCTAAGCAACTAGTTGTTCCCTATAAGGTAATTCATATGAGGTAAATTTTTGTAAATTGATAGATGCAAATCACGGAAAAGGAAATTTTGTATAATTCAGTTAATGAAATCAATCAAATTCTTGATTCACCATCTTCCCAATTTATTAAACCTTTACACTAGCTTATTTGAGAGCTATTCCAGGTTAAAAGCTAGATGGACAAAGCACAAGAGACTAAAGGTCATAATTTTCTTGGAATTCGTATTTCAATTGGAAGTTTTCAATCCTAAACATGTGGTCATTTGAAGACATATATCACAGGCAGAATGCAGAAATCTACTAAAGTTTAAGAGGAAACAATTTCACTTTAAGTAGTTCCCTGCCTGATGACAATATACATAATTTAAGGGGCAGCTGAGGTATGTAGAAAGATAAAGGATTCAAAACTCATTAGAGTAAGGTTCTTGGTTTCATATATAATATTTGTAATTGTGTACGTGTTGCAGACTAGTTTCGGGTTGCAGGGCAACAGCCTGATATAGGTTGAAGAGGGAGATGTTGAGAATTTGTGGATGCTCTTGTGTACTATAGGAAAAATAAAAAAAGAGAAGAAAGGGTAGTTCTTCTTGTAGTTACGGCGGTGTCGGAGCAGAAGCCAAATCAGCTGTTGTTAAGAAGAAGGTGGTGGCGAGTTGTGGACGTTTCTTACCTTCCTCTGTCGGATGTTGGACACTCCAAGAACCCCCCATTTCTTAACTTGATCGAAAACGAATCATTTGCACAATACTGAAACACGCAGCAAAGAAAATGGGAAGATCGAGAAACATTTGATAGTTCGTCAACAGTTTGAAATGGGCAGAGTAAAACACTTGCGGAGAAAAGGTAGGTAAGTGCTCTGCATTTGGTTTGGCCAGTGAGAAAACTTGTCTGTTTGTTTTAGGACAGGCAAAAGGTTTACGTTTCAGCCGTCAAAGTTATATGACGCAATCAGTTTTTTCCGGATTGAAATTTTTTATATTAATTTATTACTTCAGTGGATTAACCTCTTACCTCAAAGGTGATGTAACAATGTGGTCTGGCATTCTGAAAAAGAGACTGATTTTTTACTTGTAGGATTATTTGTTCGTTTAACGGATCTCCAAAGGACTCCATAATACCCAATCTCTTTGCCATGCTTCTCCTCTTGTATCTTAGCCAAGCGGCTTGAATAAAGCATGCAGCCTATGTTCTCCAATGGTGAGAGTAGAAACGGAAGGTATGATGTAATTTCTTGCTATGG
>JANQBM010000007.1:26095963-26121670 GCA_025594535.1 Erythroxylum domingense | reverse complement strand
GCTCCGTTATCTTAGGTTATGTGTCGGAACGACCTACGGGCGTCCCGATGCGTATCCTAGGGTAATGGGGTGTTACAACCTACCTCTAGCTAGTGTTCCAACTATGTCGTTTACCTAATTCAACACTGTTAATTAGATATAAAAAAAATACCAGTACTCATATAAAATATTTCTCCACACTTAGACTGACATGAGAAAATAGGACCATTATATATCAAAAGATTAGTAAAGGGAAATATATTTGCCATTGTTGTAAACTGCAAGAAATATAAATTACCAAAGTCGAGGCAGTCATTTCAACACCTTGTCTCTCCCTGGCTTTTGTCAATTCCTTCACATCTTGGCCCACCTATTTTAGAGAAACAAGGTGGAATGTCCTTATCATGTTTATAATGGTCAGTCTAGAATAACATATAGTGTTACCTGCCTTTAACTTGATCAAAAGCAATAAATAGTATAAAATGAAAAAGTAAAAGAGAGCTCAAGCATCAAGACATAATAGCGTCAATTATGGAGAGACCTTTCATCCACCGAACAAGGGTCCTGGATGATATGGATGATTGTAAGACAGGAAATGAAAAGGTGAAACCTAATTCCCTCTTTCTACCAGGAGGAAGATGGAATTCTTACCCTTCTTTAACAACAAATTTCACAAGTTTTGCTGCTATACAGTCAAACAATGCCTAAAATGATGATTAAGTTTCAAAGTTGAGAGATCTTACATCTAAACTGCTATGGATGGTCTCATCAATCATCTGAACACCACAACACTTACATCTAAAGAACTAGTCATTTAACTTGGAGGAATTGACACCTCAGCAAATTCTTGATTAATAAGACCGATGTTTGTCCCCCTAGTTGAACCCATAATTCACGAAGTTTGTTCCACCAATATCTAAAGCATAAAAAAGTCCTTTCTCATCATTACAACAATAAAAATATATTGCCTTAATCACATTTATTCCACATAAAACAAAAATGAGAGCTAATGAATGTTTTGCATATATTCCTTCTTGTTATCACATAAACACATAAGATATGTTTATTAAACATTTTTTATAAATTTAGACAACAATTAATTGCATTTTATTGATTTTCAATGACTTATCAGTTAAGTTATGTAATTTGATCCAAATAAAGATAATAAAGTAGCCCAATAAATGATTTAAGTCAATGGGATGAAGTCTACGAGAAAAATGGATCCTGATTAGTGTGGACCAGACCTATATCGGACCTGTGATGGGTGAAACCCGATATGAAAGTTATATAAATAGGTTAAGGTCTCCTGCAGTTACTCATCTCATTCATAAGCATATGTATTCTCTGACCTGTTAACAAAGCTTACGTATTGAGAAAACTATAGAAAGGCGCTAACTACGGGCCATGGAAAGTTCTCGTGAAGGCCTCGATGAATTCAAGCTCATTATAGCCTCGAAAAGCTCCTTTGAACTTCTGATGGAACCAAAATTAGGTATTCTTCATTTATTTCATTTATTTTCCTTTCACAAACAATCCAGGACACATAACAACGTTCATGTTGCAGGTTACATGTGGTATCAAAGCAGTAGTTACGTGATAGGGTAGTAAAAAGTAAAGTTTTTTTAATTTTTCATCAATAAGGGTTTTAGATGGTTTTGGTCTGTTTTCAGTTTTTTCATGTGTATGGATGCGTGAAAGTGGGCCATATGTGTGTAGCATTAAGAAACGGGTCGAAAATGAGCCATAGAAAACAAAAAACCAGCAAAAATCTTACCAAAAATTGTCTTCAGTGTGATCAGTGGTGGTGAAAGTTGGGCGTGTGACTCATGCACAGTATTACCACTAAGGTGGTTTAGAGGGCACGTGCAGATGGGCGACATATGGAGAGACACCCGAAGGATGCGATATATACACCACAATGGATTCATTTTTCAATCAGTGGCATCAAGTCTGGCATATACGACGCACGTACCCACCATTTATCCTGACACATGGCAAGCACGCGTGATACACGCGTTATATAGGTTCAACACGTCTGTGTGTATGAGCGCATAAACCACACTTGCCAACAGTGTCTCAGTGTTTCAGTGTGTGTGTGCACGTACCAGATGCATTTGGAGGTGCGTCAGCCATGCGCATGTGTAGTGCACACGCCACCGGCTCACTCATACCCATGATGTTACAGTGATGTCACACTGATGTCAGCACATAGTAATATGATGACGTCAATGCCACAGTGATTACTGACGTCAACACGAAGAAAAAAAAGAGTAAATTTCATAGTTCCCATAAGGGTGCCTAAGGTCCTTTTGGTTCAATTTCCAGGTCGGGGAAAATTTTTAAAGTAATTTTTTAATTTTTTGGATTAATTACATTGGTAATTTTATTCCAGAAAAGGAATTTAGACATTCTAAAGTCGTTTTAAGTGAATTTTCATATTTCAAACTTCACATAAGGGAGACACTTAAGATTTTTATGTCTCGTGTGAGAAGTTAAGTGTTCGATATTATACGATAGTCACTTTGATTGAGATTTTTCACTACAAAAGTCTTAAATAAAATTTTCAAAGAATGTCTTCAACACGAGTATATGATAATTTGATTATGCATTTAGTTGTCGCAATTATTGATGTTACATTTTCACATACTATATGCTCATATAGAGTGTGAGGATAACATAAAGATGTATCCTTTGCGCTTGTGGACCTTTCAGATATTGATAAGTTTCGAGTCAGTATTTTGAATTGTTCTACTTACATGTTAGGGGATGTCTATAGTCTTATGTTTGATTATTCTACCTAAAGGTGTTGGCCTTGCATATGATTTTGAAATGTGTATAAAGCCATAAGATAGAGGAAAGTCATTGTTTAAATATTCTATTCGCTTAAAGGTGGTAGTGTCATAAGTTGATGGTTTATACTCTGATCGCTTTTATGTGAAAGTCTAATTGCATATATTATGTATTCAGTCCAAAGATATTTCATAACATATGTGCTCGAATTCTCCATATAAATACTACTTTAACACTTTGAATATCACTATTATCCTACAATTGTGTTAATTTTTCCATTGTCTTTTTTGTAGGCACCTTTTCTGTCAACGACAATGCTGTCACTAATGAAACCCTAACTGATTTCAATTTCAAGAAGTGGAAGAAGGATGTCGGGTTTACCATGGAGATGACAGACATCAACATGTCTATGCTGACAGAGAGACCCTCTCCACCTATGGAGATAAGATCGAAAGATGATAAGGCTGCCTTTGCAATCTAGGAGGTGTTAAACAGGATGTGTTATTTGACCATTAAGAGATTAATCCTAGATCATCTACTAAGTAGACTTCCGGACACCACCATAATAAAGGAATTTATGGATAATGTTTCCCAAAGGTACAAGATCTCATCCAATCCTGAGCCGAGTACCTTAATTAAGGATCTATTCTCCATGAGGTATACAAGAGAAGAAGGTGTCAGGGTAAGGATGTTCTACCTTCAGAGTAAGCTGAAGGAACTGGATGTTCTCATTCCCGGTACATTGATTACACACCAAGCCCTTAATACTCTTCCACGAGAGTTTGAGATGCTGGTCACTTCATACATTTCCCAGGATGAGGCTTGGGATATCAATTCCCTAATTTCTTGATGAGTTATAGTAGAGAAGAAGTTGAAGAGCACACCTCATACAACCTGGTAAAAGGAAGGCTAAACCTTACAAATTTAAGGGTAGGAAATTCAAACCCTATCCACAGACTCAGACAGGACATTCTAGATTTGCAAAAGGGTCCCCATGACTTGAAAAATATGAGGTGCTTCTTTTGCAAGAAGAAGGGGCATAGGAAATTTGATTGTCATAAGTACGAAGTCTGGAAAGTCAAACAAGAGCTGTTAGGTAACTCCTCAGCCTATAGGATTTATGAATCCAATTTAGCTATAGCCACATTAAGTTCTTGGTGGCTAGATAGTGGAGCATCTAATCATGTTGTTTCCACAATGCAGGGGTTCAAATCCATGAGAAGGCTAACTAAAGGAGAGGAGAAGCTGATGGTCAACAATAATAAAGAAGTAGATGTATTTATAAGGTTTGTATTGGTTTTATGGCACATTTTAATATCATCTTTTAAATGGAATCTTATCTCTATGCCAGTTTTGGATAAGGAGGGTTATCCTTTTGTATTTAATACTTTAGTTGTAAATATATCTATTAATACAAAACATATCAAAATTGCCTTCTTATCCTACAGTTACGTAGAATGTTTCTTACCCCTAATGCAATGTATGCTTCTTATATTGCCAAACCTGTGACTTATAAGAGACCTCTGATAAAGAAAATGTCATACATGTTGTGGCATAAACGTTTGGGCCACATTTCCAGAGAAAAAGTTGAGAGATTGACAAAGGAAAATATTCTCCCAACTCTAGACTTTGGTGAACTGGAAACATATATTGACTGTTGCAGAGGTAAATTGACCAAGATAAAGAAGAAGGGTCAACTCGTGCTTTTGGATTGTTAGACCTCATACATATAGATATAAGTGGACCCCATATAACTGCATTATGCAATTCTAGATATTTTCTAACATTTATAAATGATTATTCCTGCTAAAGTTACATGTTTTTACTTAAAGAAAAGTATGAATTTCTTAATAAATTCAAGATCTTCAAAACTGAGGTTGAGAACTAATTGGAAAAATCAATAAAGATTGTCAGATCTAATCAGGCAGGAGATTACTATGGCAGAAATTATGTTTTTATTTTTGAGAATTATGGCAGGCATGGTGTTACAGGACAAGAAAAGGGTTATTTTGCTAGGTATTTGGAATTGGTTAGAATAATGACTTAGTTCACTATATCGGGTAGTTCTGAGCGAAATAATATGGCCAAAAGGGGTAATTGCACCCAAAGGGACATGATGAGGTTGACACAAAGCAGGACTAACCTACCCAATTACCTTTGAGGTGAGGCCATTAGGACAATATTGTATATATTAAATAGAGTCCCAAGTAAGTCAGTGCCTAAGACTCCTTTTGAACTTTAGGTTAGTAGGAAACCAAAGCTTTTACACATTTGTGTGTAGGGCTGCCCTGCGAAGGTACGGTATATAATCCTTATGAAAGCAAATTGCAACCTTGTTCTACTCGTTGCGATCTAGTAGGTAATCCCGATCATTCTAAAGGCTACAAATTTTACTGAAGAGAAGGAGGGGCTAGAATAGTGGAATCACAAATAACTAAGTTTCTAAAATACGATGTCCATGATGAGAGTGGGCCCTCCCATCGTTCTGGTGATAGCAGGATGGTTACTAAAATTATTTCATATTTGTTGCTCATATAGTCTAGTCCAGTGGATCAAGGTTCGAGTACCATATCTGTGTAGAAACAGGAATCTATACCTGTACTAGCATAGGTTCCTATGATACAAGAACCAATGGAGTTACATAGATCCACTAAAGAGAGACTAATTGATATCTCATCTAATTACATAGTCTATTTAGGTGAATAAGATGATGATATAAGACATGTTGTGGATCTAGTTACTTTTACATAAGTCATTTTTAGACCTCATACAAACTTATGGTAGGAAGCAGTGAAGGATGAGATGCGATCTTTGCAGCACAATAAGGTGTGGGAGTTGGTTGATTTCCCTTATCATTGTAGACCCGTCAGTTGCAAAGCTATTTAAGACCAAGAAGGATATTAAGGTTAAATTTAAGCAGTTTAAGGCTCGATTAGTTTCCAAAGGGTTCATTTAGAGAGAATGGGTTGACTTTAATGTTACCTTCTCTCATGTATCCTTGAATGATGTATTATGACAATAGTAAGCTCATTATGACATGGAGCTACATCAGATGGACATTAAAATCACTTCCCTGAATGGTGACCTTTATGAGGAGGTCTATATAGAGCAACTTGAACAATTTCAGGATCAAGGAGCAACTAACAAAGTTTGCAAGTTGACCAAATCAATATATGGTCTAAAATAGGCTTCCAGACAGTAGTACCTAAAGTTTGATGAGGTTTTGACCTCTTTTAACTTTGTGGAAAACAAAGTTGAAAGATGGTTGTACTACAAGATCAATGGAAGGAAAGTCATCTTCCGACTATTGTATGTGGATAATATATTACTCGCGTCAAATGACTTGACCATGTTGCATGGCGTTAAGCAACTTTTGGCCAAACATTTTAACATTAAGGACCTTGGTGAAACATATTTTGTCCTAGTTATATAGATTCACCAGGACAGATCTCAACACTCATCAGGCCTCTTGCAAAATGCATATATTGAGCGAGTGTTACAAAGGTTTAATATGATTGACTGTAAACCTATTATAGCACATATCTCTCGTAATATGATATTATCTTTGTCACAATGTCCAAAAATGAAATTGAGAGAGAGGTTATGAGGAATGTTCCATATTCTAGTGCAGTTGGTAGCTTGATTTATGCCCAGCCTAGGTGTGCACTAGGCTAGACATTGCATTTACTCTGGGACTGCTAGGACGATATCTAGCTAACCTATATGTAGACCACTAGAATGCAGTCAAGCGAGTGTTGAGATGCCTAAAGGGTTTAATACCGAAGAAACTCTTTAGGACTTACTAATATAAGGACGTGGGGGTGCATTCAATTGTTACAAAAGATAATTTGATTGAGTATCAAGGAGTCAAAGCATTTAAGCTAAAATACCACACAAAAGTGGAACGCTTTTTTTAATTCCTGAGGAAATTTATAATTTCCCTTAATCTTATTCCTTAGTGGTACCGAACAATAGTATCATTGGAGTGGATACACAAATTTTGAGATACTTAAAGGATACCAAGGATTATATGTTGATATATAAGAGGGTCAAAGATTTAAGCCTCGTGGGGTATATGGATTCTGATTTTGTTATGTGTTTGAATGATCGCAAGTCCACTTCAGGGTACATTTTTATGTTCGTAAATGATGAAGTATCGTGGAAGAGTATCAAGTAGACACTGGTAACTTCGTCAACTATGCATGCAGAGTTTGTTGCATGCTATGGGGCTGCTACACAGGCAGTTTTCCTTAGAAACTTGATTTCTGAGTTTTCTGTGGTAGATTCAGTGGCTAGACCCATTCAGTTGTACTGTGCTAATCTTGCTATTATGTTGTTCAGTAACAACAATAAGAATATCACAGGGTATAAGCATTTGGAAGTCAAATACTTGACTATTAAAGAATTGATTCAGAAAGGTGACGTTGAATTAGAGCATATCAGGATTGAGGAGATGTTAGTTGATCCTTTGACTAAAGAACTTCGCCCACTTGTGTTTGAAAGACATGTATCCAGTATAGGTGTGTTAAAGTCCTTAGACAGTGTTAGTTAGGGATTGTTATATTTGCTCCTTGTATGTTTGTACATTGTTGATGTATTATGACACTATGGTGTTTATTAATAAAGATGATCATCTTCTTATCCTTAATAATACCTGTTATTTTGTAAAGTCATAATATATATGAAAGTCTTAAGATTTGTGTCAATCTTAAGCATTTTAAAGGTCATTGAGCATATATACAGATTGACCTTGAACCTATGTCATTTAGACACATACAGTTTTTAAAAGGATATCCATGAGTTTTTTAACATGACATAGAGGGATATAAGTTGTTAATCCCATAAAGGTTATCTAATGCAGTTTAGCATTAGATTAGAAAATATAAAGATTTTCTCTAATGTAGTTTAGCATTTGGCAAGAGAAAACATGATCTCTCTGATGTAGTTTAGCATATACGGTTTAGCATAAAGTTTAGAGAAATTGCGACCTACAAACAAAAGATGATACATATTAGGTCATAAAAGTATCATCCTAGTTTGCCACACTCTATTTTCTCATTCATGTTAGTAAGATATTAGATATGCGTGATTATATTACACCTGTGTCACACATGACATAAGTGTCTGATATCTTTTGGTATTGAAAGCCTTGCAGGACATAATCTTAGACTTTTGTTATCTTGGGATCAAATGTTTTTTACTTTTTAAACTTGATACGAATACAGCAGCATGACTTAACCGAATGTTTAAAATGTTTTCAAAATTAAGTCAATATCGTAATTAATTATTGTCCAAAGAGGAGAATGTTAAACATTTTTCATAAATTTAGACAACAATTAATTACATTTTATCGATTTTCAATAACTTATCAGTTAAGTTATATAATTTGATTCGGATAAAGATTATAAAGTCTCCTAATAAATGATCTAAGTCAATGGGTCGAAGTTTAGGAGGAAAATAGATCCCGATCAGTGTGAACTGGACCCATATCATGTATGTGATAGGAAAGCCCGATATAAAAGTTATATAAATTGGTTAAGGTCTCCTATAGTTGCTTATATCATTCGTAAGCATACGTATCCTCCGACCTGTTAAAAGAGCTTACGTATTGAAAAAATTGTTGAAAGGCGTTAACCACATGCCAGAGAGAAGTTCTCGTAAAGGTTCCGATGAATTCAAACTCGTTACGGCCTCAGAAAGCTCCTCCGAACTTATGATGGAATCGAAATCAAATATTCCATATTTACTTAATTTATTTCCCTTTCACAAATAACACGAGATATGTAGTAAAGTTAATGCTAATTGTTACATTTTTCTCGTTACGATTTTATGTCTATAAAAATAGATCTGGATTACCCAGTACACAAATTATCAATGTAGAAGCAAGACCAGTATGCATATGCATAACCATAGCATCAGCAACATGCTTCAGTTTTGCCTTAGGAGTCGCAGACTTCTCATCAAGCTCCTTAACTATCTCTATCAATTTTGTTAATTGCCATCTTTTCTTATTTTTCTTTGCAAAACCACCGCAGCCACTATAGTGCCGATCACCACTGTCGCCCATATCACTGCCACCATCATCTTATTCTCCATATTTCAGCACAAACTAATCCAATCCAGAAGCAAAAACGTAAAGATCTTTCAAAAAGAAAGATCCTTTATGTCTTAAAGCTCATATTTTTATATCCCGATATTTGAAAGTGTCATGAGCCAATCTGTGGATTATGAGCAGCTAGGTATCGATAATGATACTTTTTGTGCTTCTAGGAGGGATTCGTAGATTTGGTAATCTAAAAGTGAAGTGGCTCGGTTTTTGCTTTAATGGCTTCGATTTTGAAACAAGATATGTTTATTGCTATATGAGTTCAGGTTCACTTAAAACTGTGTTCAATGTGTATTTTATTGATCTGTGTCGAACTTATGAAGAAAATGGATAAACAATAATTTGCAAGAGAACAAGAACAATTATACGAAAGCTCACATCTATTAATTTGAGTTGAGACCAGTTACTATTATCTACTATTCATAAGCAATTTTAAGTTCTTTTCCAATTTCTTTACTGTTGATCTTATTGTTGGGTTGATTCTCTCCTAACTATGAGGCCCAAGCCCAATTTTTAGTGTGTCATTAGACACATCATGTGGGTATCTAATTACCCTAATTGTTACTGAAAGAGGTGTGCAGTTATTTTGAAAGAGAAGAGGTGTGGGGCATTTTTTCGTGTGGCTTTTTCAACACTGCACAGTTTTCATCACGCGAGTGATTGAATGGTCAAACGATGTCTGTTTGAGTTGAAATTTTAACCAGAGACTTCTCATATAGTTCTTCAAAGTGGCCGGTCAATTTTTCAATCATAGGTCTATAGAATTTTAGAAAAATTCGTGAACAGATTATGTTTTTTTGGTGATGTTTTTCAACTTTCCTTTGTGTTTTTCATCTTTTGATGAGTTTGGGTCTTTATGAGTAATCCCTTTGTGCACTGGAAGAGTTATATATGTGTGCCCAGTGACTTATAAGACTACTTTGTACCTTTGATTTTGTGATAGTGAAGCTTTTACTGTCCCATGGGTTTTTTTTTCTCTCACATTGAGGGGATTTTTCCCATGTTAAATTTGGCGTTCTTGTTGATTGATTCATTCTACAAATTTTACTACTATTTTGCTGCTGTTTTTATGGTTGGAGTGCTTCCGTTTGTTGTTCCCAGGTTGGAAGATTGTTGTTTCCGTTGCGTAATTTTATCAAACTGGTATCAGAGCTAGGTTTGTGGAATTTTGTGTTGAAAAATGGAAGCTAATAACAGTAGAATGGTAACTTTAAATGGTCTTAATTATAATGTCTGGAAGGCCAAAATTGAAGATCTACTTTATGTTAAAAATTTTCATCAAACAGTATTTGCTACCGAGAAGCCTAATGGCAAAACTGATGATGAACGGAATTTGATGCACAGATAAGTTTATGGATATATTAGGCAGTGGGTAGATGATAATGTGATGAACCATATTATCGGGGAGACACATGGTCAAACTCTATGGTCGAAACTTAAGAAGTTGTATGCTCGGAAAACTGGGAATAATAAAATTTTTTGATAAAGCAATTATTAGCCTTGAAGTATGTTGATGAAACACCAATGACAAATCACTTGAATAATTTTTAGTGAATTATAATTCAACTGTTTGGCATGGGTATTAGATTTGATGAAGAAGTTCAGGGGTTGTTACTTCTTAGCTCTTTACCAAAATCATGGGAAGTTCTGAGAACATCATTGTCTAATTTTGCTCCTGATGGTGTGATCTCTATGGATCTTGCTAAGAGTAGTGTTTTGAATGAAGAGATGCGGAGAAAGTCAAAGGGCACATCATCTTCACATTCAGATGTTTTGGTTTCTGATTCTAAGGGGAGAAGCAAGAGCCAGGGTCCTAAAAATAGAGAACAGAGTAAAAGCAAGTCCTGAGGTAAATATAAAAATTTTGAGTGTAACCATTGTGATAAAAAAAGACATATAAAGAAATTTTGTTAGAAGCTAAAAAAGGAGAATAGCAAGGCTAATAAAGGAAAGAACAAAATGAAAGATGATAGTGATGATGAAGACAGGGTTAATGCTACTCCTGATGATTTCCTTATTATTGCAGAGTATGATTCTGTGAACTTTGCTAATAGTGCTACCAGTTGGGTAGTTGATAGTGGTGCTTCTATTCATGTTACATCCAAGAGGGATTTATTTACTTCTTACACTCTTGGTGATTTTGGTGATGTAAGAATGGCTTATGAAGGCATAGCCAATGTGCCGGCATAAGACAGGTTTGCTTAGAGACCTCCAATGGTTCAAAATTAGTTCTCAACCGTGTTAAACATGTTCCAGGTATTCGATTGAATTTGCTCTCTGTTGGTAAGTTGTGTGATGAAAACTATGATAGTTTGTTTTCTCGTGATTGTTGGAAACTTTCCAAGGGTTCCATGGTTGTGGCTAGAGGAACTAAACACTCTACACTTTTTTTGACTCAAGCTAAGGTTACTAAAGATGTTGCTAATGCAATTGAGACCATTGATGGAACCAAGTTATGGCATAAGAGGTTGTGTCATATAAGTGAGAAAGGGATGACTGTGTTAGGCAAGAAAATTTTTTTATCTAGTTTTAAGGTTGTACACATACAAAAATGTACTCACTGTCTTGCTGGGAAACAAAACAGAGTTTCTTTCAAGAGTCACCCATCTTCAAGAAAGCCAGATATACTTGATTTAGTGCATTCTGCTGTGTGTGTTCCTATGAAGACTAGAACACTTGGTGGGTCTATTTATTTTGTAACTTTTATTGATGATCATTCTAAAAAAATGTGGGTTTACACATTGAAGACCAACGACCAAGTTTTAGACGTGTTCAAGCAATTTTAGGCTTCAGTTGAAAGAGAAATTGGGAAGAAGTTAAAATTTATTCGCACCGACAATGGTGGTGAGTATTTAGGGCTATTTGATGTTTATTGTAAAGAGCATGGAATCAGACATCAGAAAACTCCTCCAAAGACTTCTCAGTTGAATGGTTTGGCTGAAAGGATGAACAGGACCTTTGTTGAAAGAATAAGGTGCTTGCTATCACAGGCTGGATTACCAAAATCCTTTTGGGGTGAAGCTTTAAGCATAATTGTTTATGTCTTGAATAGATCACCATGTGTCCCTTTACAGTTTGAAATGCTAGAAAAAGTGTAGTCAAGTAAAGACGTTTCTTATGATCACTTGAGGGTCTTTGGGTGCAAAGCCTTTGTTCACATTCCAAAAGATGAGAGATCTAAGCTTGATGTGAAGACAAGGCAGTGTATCTTTGTTGGCTATGACATGGATGAATTTGGATACAAGTTTTATGATCCAATTGGAAAGAAGATGATCCGAAGTAGAGATGTTGTATTTGTTAAAGATCAAACATTGAAAGATGTTGATAATGAAGAAAAAACAATGGTTCAGACTGGTGATGGTTTCTTTAATTTGGATATTGTTCCTTCCACTACTAGATTGGAAGATGATAAAGTTGAAGCTCAAGGTGATCAATATGATACAGGTACAGGTGATGATGAAATAGTTGATGATGGAGTTGCTAATGATGCTCATAGTGAACCAGCATTGGAAATTCCTGCACATGCACTTAGAAGGTCTACAAAAGATAGGAGACCTTCTTCGAGATATTCCCCAAATGAATATGTCTTATTGTCGGATGGAGGAGAAGCTGAATGTTTTGAAGAGGCTATGGAAGATGAACATAAAGCTCGATGGATTGAAGCCATGCGAGAGATGATGAAGTCCTTGCATGATAATGATACCTATGAGTTGGTAAAATTCCCTGAGGGTATGAGAGCTTTGAAGAATAAGTGGGTGTTGAGGATCAAGAATGAAGAACATAATTCTCAGCCTCGTTATAAAGCAAGGTTAGTTGTGAAGGGATTCAGTCAGAGAAAAGGTGTTGATTTTGAGGAGATTTTCTGTCCTGTTGTGAAGATGTCCTCCATTTGAACAATGCTTGATTTAGCAGCTTCTCTTAATTTGGAGATTGAACAAATGGATGTGAAGACAACTTTCCTTCATGGTAACTTGGATAAAGAAATCTACATGGAGCAACCAGAGGGTTTTATTGCTGAAGACAAGGAAGATTATGTGTGCAAACTTAAGAAAAGTCTTTATGGGTTAAAACAGGCTCCTAGACATTAGTATAAGAAATTTGAATCAGTTGTGGGGGAGCACGGTTACCATAAGATTGCTTCAGATCATTGTGTATTTATACAAAATTTCTCTGGTGATGATTTTATCATTCTTTTGCTTTATGTAAATGATATTTTGATTGTGTTGATGGGAATGCCTCTAGGATTGATGTGATGAAGAAACAGTTGAGCAGGTTCTTTGCCATGAAAGATTTGGGTCATACTAAACAGATTTCGGCATGACGATCACTTGATATAGAGATTCCAGAAAGCTTTATTTGTCACAAGAGAAGTATCTAAAGAAGGTGCTTCAAAGGTTTAGCTTGGATGGGGCTAAGCCTGTTGCTATTCCTCTTGCTCCTCATTTTAAGTTAAGTGTCAAGCAGTGTCCTACCATTGATGAGGAGACGCAGGAAATGGAGAGAGTTCCTTATGCCTATGCTGTTGGAAGCTTGCTGTATGTCATGGTGTGCATTAGACTGGATATTGCTTATGCCGTTGGTACGGTGAGTTGTTTTCTCTCTAATCCAGGTAAAGAGCATTGGAGTGCTGTGAAATGGATTATGAGATATCTAAGAGGTACAACTGATTTGTGTCTTACCTTTAGTGGTGAAAAACTTGTGTTAGTTGGTTTTATTGATGCAGATATGGCGGGAGATGTTGATTCTCGAAAATCTACATCAGGTTTTTTGGTCAAATTTGCAGGAAGGTCTATGTCATGGTAGTTAAGATTACAGAAATATGTTGTTCTTTCTATCACAGAGGCAAAGTTTATTGCAGCAACTGAAGCTTGCATTGTGGATGAAGAATTTTCTCCATGAGCTTGGTTTTGAGCAAGACTGTTATGTGTTGTTTTGTGACAATCATAATGCCATTCATCTTGATAAGAATTCTACTTTTCATGCACGATCTAAACATATTGATGTTAGGTATCATTAGATAAGAGATGTGTTGAACTCCAAGTTGTTGGAATTGGAAAAAATCCACATGGATGATAATGGTGCTGATATGATGCAAAGGCACTGCCAATAGAGAAGCTTGAAGCTTATTGTTTGATCGCCGGATTGGCAAGGGCCTCCTCGTAGTCAAGAAGGAGGAGATTTGTTGGGTTGGTTCTCTCTTAACTATGAGTTCCAAGCCCAATTTTTAGTGTGTCATTAGACACATCATGTGGGTATCTAATTACCTTAATTGTTGCTGAAAGAGTTGTGCGGCTATTTTGAAAGAAAAGAGGTGTGGGGCATTTTTTCGTGTGGCTTTTTCAACATTACGCAGTTTTCATCAAGCGAGCGATCAGATCGTCAAACGGTGTCCGTTTGAGCTGAAATTTTAACTAGAGACTCTTCACACATAGTTCTTCAAAATGGATAGTTAGTTTTTCAATCAAAGGGATTTTAGAAAAATCCGTGAACAGTCTCTATTTTTCTGGTGACGTTTTTCAACTTTCCTTTGTGTTTTTTCATCTTTTGATGAGTTTGGGTCTTTGTGAGTGATCCCTTTGCGCATTGGAAGAGTTGTATATGTGTGTCCAGAGTCTGTGACTTATGAGACTACTTTGTACCTTTAATTTTGTGATAGTGAAGCTTTTACTATCTCGTGGGTTTTTTTCCCCTCTCACATTGAGGCAGTTTTTCTCACGTTAAATTTAGCGTTATTATTGATTGATTCATTCTACAAATTTTACTACTATTTTGCTACTGTTTTTGTGGTTGGAGTGCTTCCGTTTGTTGTTCCCAGGTTTTTTGTTTTGTCCTTAAAGAAAGGGAACAGGACAGGTTTCCAAGAAAATGGGATGGTATGGATGTCAGATTATCGAGTTGGAGAACTTGTAACCTAAGTTAATTCACGCAGTTTTTTTAAAGCCACTAGTAAGATACACACGAAATACGTGCAAAATCATCATTAGAACCATCATATTTTCCGACCACAGATGAACTGATCAGATTAACCAACTAAAATTAACCTCAGTTATTATGTATTGAACAGAAGCAAAAGCCTTAACAACGATCGGACGATAGTCAAAAGTCATAGCAAATCCTATAACTACTTGTAGTAAAAAACAAGTAAGCATAATTCCTACTAATCAATAAAATATGTTGACATGAAGAGAAACGTATTTACTAATTATATCATCTGCAATAACCTGAATCTCAAGTTTGGTGACCAATAACCGAAGAATAGACGCAGATTGCGACACTGGAGACTACATGTCACATTGGCTGTTTCAGTTTGGATCCACTTCCCCGAGTCAAAAGCTTGAAAAAGATGCTATGGGTGATCTACCTAGAGAACATGGATTCTATTCAAAGTGTGCTTAAACATCGAAAAGCAAAAGCCGATGAATTATCCTTCCACACATTAATACTTGCAAAGTCCCAGGTTCTTATTCTTTAAGATCAAATCAATGGCTAAATATACTTCAAGTTAAACTTTTTACTATTTTCCAATTTCATTTTCTTCAACAAACCAGATAGCAGAAAACTAGTAGTTGAAGTCATCATGGGAAATCCCAATTGTAATTTAACTAAACTATTCTAAGCTAATATCTATTGACAGCAGGCGTATGTCTCTATAATCAAAAGGTAAAATGTGATTATACAATCACTTTCTATAATACACAGATGTTGGGGTACACAGGATTGTAGAGAGTTGAATTACAGTGCCTAACAACTTCACACCACAAGCCTCGATTTAGCATGTTCTAAACAGTCTAATAGCTCGTCTTAACTAGTTGGCTTTTACCAAAATCCCAACCCTCTCAGCAACCCTTCAGATACAAAGGAATAGAAGATATTGAGAAGTCTGAGCATGAAACTATGAACATCTGAGGCTGATGCTGCTTCTGCAGAACATCATTCTTGGTTTCGGTTACTATACAGAGAACATGACAAGTAACATCTCCCAAATTCTTCGATTTTTGCCAGTAACTTTGGCATGCTATATGATACTAAAACACCTATCAATAGTCTAAAGGTATTAATTTTCCTTTTGTCATTAGCAAAGCAAAAACTCCCATGTCGGATAACTTATCCTTCCTTAGCATTTGAAACAAATGTAGGCTTTGCTTCCATGCCTTTGAATCTATAGAACACTTCATTTTTTATTATCACTTTTTCAGGAATATATGGAGTTTAGTTCAATCGTTATGTCCATTTGGGCTGCTCAACCCTCAATAGTATTGCATCTATAAACCAATAGGGACTTTCATCAACAGTGGGTGCGTTGTATATATATTGAATTTCAAATAAAGAAATTCGAGGATCTTTATGAATTAGGAAAAATATGATGTTCAAGTGATAGTACAACTTGAAAAATGGTTAAGAGAGCAGTTTTACATTCATAACTTGTAGCTTATAACAGTAAACTGAAACTCCTATAAGACTCATCTAAATGCAATTTAAATTGTATTAATTGTAAAAAGAGAGTTACACTCTCAATGCTTTTAGTTGTCAGGATTGTTTCGGGCCAATTGAGACTCATTATTTTTATACATTTTTTGAACCCCTTTCATGGTTTAGTAATTTAGTTAATTGCTTAAAAAAGAGAGAGGAAACATAAATTTTTTGCTAAATGTACATTATGTCAATTTTTATTCTTATTAATATTTTATTGCTTCAAATTGAATTTAAATTTTTGTTCATTTCTTTGTGTGAACAATGCACTGAGGATTTAAACGTTTTCGTATCCCAACTATCTAACTTCTCCTTTCTAAACATAAATTTTCTAAAATTATCCTAATACTTTTATCATTATAACTTAAATACTTGATAGTTATTAGCAGGGTCGCTCCTAATATTTTATAGGTCCTAAGCAAGGTAAAACAATGGGTCCCTATTTTTACCTTTTTCGGGCTCTTATAAAGAATAAAAAGAAGCAAAATATGAATCTTTTATTATTTTTTTATAAGGTCAAAAATAGACCCTATTTTACTTCATTTTATCTTTTATGAGAGTAAAAATGAGCTCTATTTTACTTCATTTTATTTTTTATAAAAATAAAAATAGATCATATTTTGCTGATTATGAGGATGAACTATGGGCGAGTGCCCAGACTGCCCTTATTTAATGTTATTGTTTAATTCAATAAAATTATTCATCAATATTTTTATTCATATGATTTTTTTTCTTATTTAATGTTATTGTTTAATTCAAATGAGCTCTTTCATATGAGTTATAAGAGCAATACGATTCTTTCCTTCTTTTTAATATGAGTTACAAGAACAAAAAATCTTAATATTTGTGAAAAGTAACAATGAACATTTATGAACTTAGAAACTCACTTCTTCATTCATTATTATTTACGAACTTGTAGGTTATTATAAGTTAAAGCTCCTTTTATCATTATAAATATCAACCTAGTAATATTTTCTTCTCATCCAACAAATCCCGAAAGACACTTATAATCGGGTGTTTTGGTGTTATAACATGGCCAAACTCAACAGTCTTACTATATTTGCATCAATTTTTATGGCAACTGCGGTAATCTTCGTCTCTCCTAAAAGTGCGTCTGCAATATATTTTCCCCATCAGGGTGCACCTCTACCAGAGCCAAGACCTGGATACTTCAAGTTCTTAGATGAATGTATTGAAGGAACTAACATAACTTGCGTGAAGGAAGTATTTGAGACAATATTTGAAAATGGAACAACTTCTGATGATTGTTGTCTTGCTCTCATATTAATCGGAAAAACATGTCATGACGAATTTGTCAAGTACATTGCTCATGGCCCAAGTTTCAAGTCACGGTTATCAGAATATATAGCAAAGAGCGATCAACTGTACGAGAGGTGCGCGGCTATAGTTGATCCAACCCTTGCAAGATGAGCAGATTGCCTGTATTTTTATAAATTAATAAAATTATTATTATTAGTATTACTGCCGCTGCTTTTGTTGTTGCAATGAATTCCTAAAAAACAGTAATTCAATCATATTTATTCAAATTGTAAGTTTCATGTGGGTTGGCCTTATAATAATAACCATCAAGTTATAATGATAAAAGAGATAGGAGAATTTTAGAAAATTTATGTTTAGAAAGGAGAAATCAGATAGTTGGGATACGAAAACGTTTAACTCCTTATTGCATTGTTCACACAAAGAAATGAACAAAAATTTACATTCAATTTTAAGCAATAAAATATTAATAAGAATAAAATTTTACGTAATGTACATTTAACAAGAAAAATATATGTTTCCTGATAAGTCTTTTTAAAAGAAATTAAATAAATTAATAAACCTTGAAAGTACAAACACAATGAATCTCAATTGGCCCGAAACTGAATCCTGATAGCTAGAAGCATTGAGAGTAACTCTCTTGTGACAAGTAATACAATTGAAATTGCATTTAGATGGTAAGTATAGGAGTTTCGAAACTAAATCTTCATAACTATAAGCATTGAGAGTAACTCTCTTGTGATAATTAATACAATTGAAATTGCATTTAGATGGGAATTATAGGAGTTTTAGTTCATTGTTACAAGCTACAAGTTATGGATGTAAAACTGCTCTCTTAACCATTTTCTAAGTTGTATTGTCACTTGAACATCATATTTTTCCTAATTCACAAAGATACTCGAATTTCTTTATTTGAAATTCTATACATATATAATGCACCCAAAAGCTTTGATCAAAGTCCCAATTGGCTTATAGAGGCAATACTATTGAGGATGACAAGTATACTCGTGGTTGAGCAGCTTAAAAGGATATAATGATTGAACTAAGTCCATATATTCCTAAAAAAGTGATAACGAAAAATGAAGTATTCTATAGATTCCAAGGCATGGAAGCAAAGCCTGCATTTGTTTCGAATGTTAGGGAAGGACAATTTATCCAACATAGGAGTTTTTGCTTTGCTATTGACAAAAGGAAAGTTAATACCTTTAAACTATTGATTGGTATAGTCTATACTAAAAAAGGAACATCATAAGGTTGACGCTGCTTCTTCAGAACATCATTCTTGGTTTCGGATACTATACAGAGAGCATGATAAGTAACATCTCTCAAATTCTTCGATTTTTGCCAGTATATTGTGCAATATAAAGAAAAAAAATCTTCCTATAAAGATGACCAAAGGTTAGCTTTTTAGTAAAGTAACAGAATTCACATTGTTACAAGCAGTAACGCTATCTTTTCTCAAGAGTGGTTAATCCTTCCTATCATCTGATAGGTGTCTCGTATATTGTTTAATTTTTTGTTCGTATTCATGGCTGAATATGACATTTCGATAGAGATGGCATCTCTATCGGTGGAAGATGAAGAAGATGAATGCATCATTATTCCAGAAGGAGAGGATAAATTGCAGAATGAAACATATGATCTATCCATCGTGGGTCACTTCCTTACAGATCGTGTAATTAATTTTGAAGCAATGAGGCAAACAATGGCAGCTTTATTTTTCCCTACTCTCGGAATGACCATAACGGAGTGCAGTGAAGGAGTGTATATTTTTAAATTCTATCATAAAGTAGGCATGAACCGAGTTATATCCATGTGTCTATGGACGTTTAATAACAAGTTGCTGCTAATGGAGAAGATCCCTGAAAATATGCCCCCTTTAGAATTACGATTATTCCATGTGTGCTTATGGGTGCAAATACATGGCCTAAAAAAGGGGTATATCTATGATCAGTACATCATTAGACTGGCTAATCAGAACGGAGAATATGTAGAGGGAGATGTTAACAACTTCACCAACTTATCATAGCATTCCTATCAACGGGTTTCTAGTCAGAATTGATATACACAAGCCCCTTAAGAAAAAAAACCAAAATTCGAAAGGAAGGAGAGGAAGGGTGTTGGGAAACTTATGTATATGAAAGATTGCCAACCTTCTGTTATATCTGTGGTTTAATTGGCCATGGAGAATGTTTCAGTCCAAAGCCATTGGAGAAAAGTACAGGGCAAATTTTGCGGCGATTTGGTGAGGACATGAGGGCACAACCACGAAGAAATGTCAAGAATATAAGGGTTTGTTGGCTATGAGATGCGCCGGAAGGGATGACCAATGGGAAGAGTGGGCAATCGGCAGGAAGGACTGGAGGAGTTTATTTTGGGAAGGAGTATCAAAGAAAATTTGATCTGAATTCAAAATTGGCTAAATCTAAGGGAGTTAATCTCGGAGAAGATAAGGAAAGTGATAATATGTGGAATGAGGAAGGGGATAATGGGGGAGAAAGTCTGTTTCCTATTCAAACACAATCAAATCCCTTGAAAGAAGGGATGGTATTAGGCGACCCAAAAAGGAAACGAGAAGATCATGGTGATATTGTTAGGGCAGAAATATCAACTAGCAACCATAAGGCAGATTTCTTGGATCAAATCAATAAGTCAATGGTGGGACCTGCGGGACAGGCCCATCGACAACAATGAGTTGCCTCAACTGGAATTGTCGTGGTCTTGGCAATCCACGAGTAGTTCAAACGCTTAAAGAAATTGCCAGTATTAATAAACCTAATTTTATTTTTCTTATGGAGACTAGATGTAATATTCCTAAACTTGATGAAATTAAATCCTATTTGAATTATAATGGTTTCTTTCATGTGGATCCTATTGGCTTGAGTGGTGGTTTGGCATTCTTTTGGAAGTTGTGATCTCTGTAACCCTAATCAATTCCTCTTGTTCTTTCATTGAAGCTGAAGTGAATATTCTAGGTTTGGATAGTTCTCGAATCACAGGCTTCTACGTTCACTCGGATTGTAGGAGAAGAAGTGAGTCGTGGAATTTGCTGCGTACTCTATCTAGGGATAACAACATGCCATGGTTAGTGTGTGGTGATTTTAATAGCATTCTTACATAATGAGAGAAGAAAGGAGGGATGCCTTATCCAAATTTTTTAATTGAAGGGTTTCAAGAAGCATTGAGTGACACGGGATTGAGAGATCTTTGCATGGAAGGTTATGAATTTACGTGGAATAATGGAAGGATGAGTAATGCTTTAGTAGAGAGCAAATTGGATAGATTCCTGGTCAATAACTCGTGGCATAATTTATACAGGCATTCAAAGGCAGAAAGCTTATCTTTCTCGACTTCGGATCACCTTCCCATTTTTTTACAGGTTTGATTTTTCATGTCTTCAAATCAAGCTCGTTTGTTCCGCTTCGAGAATCACTAGACAGCTGAGAGAGTTTGCAAAAGGATTATTGAAGAATGCTGGCACAATGATAATTATACTGATGTTATTTCAAAGCTGAACTTCTGTCAATCCAAGCTTGACATGTGGGGCAAGGAACTAAGGCAACAACATAACAGTGATATTTCAAGATGTAAGACGCTGATAACTCGATTAAAAGGCAGTAGAGAATCATACAAAATCCAGCAGCTCCATGAAGCTTACAATAAACTTTTTTCTCTTTTTCAACAAAGAGAAGTTTACTGGAAACAAAAAGCTAAGGATGCGTGGTTGAAAGAGGGAGATCAGAACACTCATTTTTTCATGCACGAGCATTAGCCTGTCATTAGAGGAATAAGGTTACTCGTTTACAAGTCAGCAATGGGACTTGGATTGAAGACGAAGGAGAATTGGGTAATTTGATAAATTCCTATTTTAGGGATATCTTTTCATCCACTGATGGGGATGCCAATCTGGTCTCTATTCTTATTGAGCCAAGAGTGTCACATCAGGATAATGCTCATCTCATGGAGAGCTATAAGCATGAAGAGGTTTAAAGAGATATTTTTGATATGCAACTAGATAAGTCTCCAAGACTAGATGGTTTCAATCCTGGATTCTTTCAGAAGCATTGGAGTATTATGGGACGAGATATCTCAAATTTTTGTATTGGCTGGTTGAATAGGGGGTCTTTTCTAAGTGAATTAAATGCCTCTGCCATCGTTCTTATTCCAAAAAAGAAAATCACTAGTTGTATGAGCAATTTGAGACTCATCGCCCTTTGTCAAGTTCTTTATAAGATCATGTCGAAAATGATAGCAATCCGCCTCAAACCACTCCTCCCAAGTATCATCTCAGAGACTCAAAACGCATTCGTAGCAAGATGAAGTATTTTTGACAATTCTATGGTAGCAAATGAGGTTCTCCACTATATGAAAAATAGAAGAAGAGGGAAGAAAGGGTATGTGGCGCTTAAGGTTGACATTAGTAAGGCTTATGATATGCTTGAGTGGAGGTATGTCAACAAGGTTCTTTTGCCCTACGTTTGGTTGATGTCCTCATGGGTGAGGACAGTGGACAAGGACACAAAAGTTCTATCCTTCATCCTGTTTGCTTGCTGTCCTTACCCATTTTTGTTCCTTCCAAAACTATGGTACAAGAATTCTTGTCCTACGGACAAGAACAAAAAATGTCAAAAATAGCCTTGTGATTTGGGAAGGAAACCTAACACGTCCCTCACAAATCTGTCGTATCTCTCCTTCCGTCTGCTTCATCTCCTTCTGTAGCTCCATATTGTCATCCCTAGAAACGTCACTCTCCCTTCAAGCCAACCCAGCGTTCGACTATCTATCCTCTCTTCTGGGTAAGACTCTTTCATCCCATCGTTTTTTGTTTTTCTAAGGTATGGGTAATGGGTTTCGAATGGGTAAGGGATGTTGGTTATGGAGTTATGTTTATGTGTTGTTGATGAGTGTCAAAGGGGTATGGGATTCGGTTTTGTTGATGGACATCGATTGGGTGAGACATTACGTTCTGTTCATGGGTTTTGCCATCAACAAAATCGAATTCGGTGAAAGGCCATTTTCAACTCTATCTCTTTTCCTCTTCTCTGCTTTTACAGAAACACAAGTATTGTTGTTGGTCGGTGATTTGTGAAATATTTGTTAGACTACAAGATGTTGTTTATGTTAATCTCATCTGTAGATAGTTGTAGCAAATTGAATTAATCTGCATGGGGTTGTGACTTTCGATTTATATTCCACTTGTGTCAATGAATCAATCTTCAGAAATTTTCACTTACAGGGTGTGCTACTTGCATTAGTTCTACATCAATCTTCTCGCATTTGGAAACTTGAAATTAGACGACTTCTGTACAAAGTGGTAAGTCCTTCTTTATCTTACCTTGATCTGAGAATATTCTTTGTTTGTTGTGTATACATACGTGAATGACTATTAAGGGAAGCATTTGCAATTTTAAAGAAGTTTAATTACTAGAATGTTTGAGTGATCATTGTCTTATTACAAGATATTAAAATCATTGATCATATTGTTGACTTCTCTGTCCATATGAAACAAGATTTTGTATAGAGACAAATGGGTAAGGTCAATTGGAGATTGGTTAGTGATGCAATTGATTTGTAATTTTCAAGTAGATGATGTCAGTCATTTCAAGAACAATAGGATGTTAAGATGTCAATATGTACCATGATTTGGGGATATACCTTTCGATACTTACAAAGAAGACAAAAGCATAGAAATTATATATCAACATAAGTGAATATATGCTCATTCAATAGTATTTTATACACTTTATTAATTAATACATAAATAGTAAAATTGTGATAAGAATATGTAGATTAAGAGACATAATTGTTCCTCTTTGTAAGTTGTGGAATCATCTTTTGAACTTTTTTATATATCTATTAGCCTTGGAAATCTTAAAAATATCTTTCTTTCATAAGATATGATCAATATTACTGTGGTTTAAACATCAACTTCGCAAAACTCTTTTGTTAGCTATTACTGGGAAACTAAAAACCATAGATAAATTACATTTTATTAAACTACGTTCTCTTTCTTATATATTTACAACTTTTTCCAAGAAATCCACGACCATGTTTTCTTTAATTACCTGTACTCTCAATATAATCAGTATTTTATTCTATCTATATGAAATATCCACTTGTAACTTTTGTGAGGAAAGGCATGATCACATTTTTTTAATTACCCTTTACTTGTTATCTAGTATTCTATTATAATTTATAACACTATCAAATATCCACTGGAAATATATGAATAGGAATGACACTATAATTTAGGTCACTCGTCTTAACTTTGCAAGCCTTACTAAAGCCATTTTCTGTTAGTTTTTTTCTTAGTTTTTGATCATATGCCATTAGGCTATATGTAACAACATAGTTTTCAAGCAATATTATATAAGGGCTTCATAACTCTTATCCTTAATTTTGCTTAGACAGGAGAAATTCTTTATGTAAACAAAATACATCTATAACTAAACAAAACCTCCAACTATAGTAGTTAACATGTTTTTTTTATGTTTAACTTCATAGTTTGATTACGTTATCCATTTTATTATAACTTATATTTCCTTGAATTCTACTTTGTATGTAGCCTCTAAAAATCTGTTTTCCACTATTTTATTGTGATATATATTGTTAAGTTTATTTTGAATAATATAACTTCTTTTTCTTGGGAAGAACTTTCTTTTATACTTTTAAATATGTTGAGTTTTATATATTTTATCTAATAAAAAATTTCAAATTCTTTCCAATCATTATTTTCTAAACAATATATGTAAAAATGAAATATGTTTTCACCTCTTTTCTTGTTTGACCTCCTCGTGAGTCCTTTTCCTTCATAAATCATATGTACATATAATTTTACATTAATTTTTATTGGAAGCTCGTATGGAGAACTTATTTAGTTTCACTTGTGTAAATTTTCTTTCTCTACTGAAGCAAATATTTCTTGATTACAATGATTTTTATTAAAATAAACACTTGACTATGATCATACTTCCATAAATTTCACTAAATGTATATATTTCTATATACTTCAGTTATTCTACAAATTACTCTCAAAACCATTATTCTTTATTATGTATATGAATAAATCATAACCTAGTACATGATAATCTGGTTAGTAAACCTTTCCTTTCAACTAATTTACATTAATTCAATCCATTACTTCTTTATCACATGATAATCTGGTTCCAACAACTCAAATCTGGATGTATCTATTGAATCTGCTATCATGGCAATATCCAGTTGCTTGAGAGAACCTGTAGGCCCAAATAATTGTTTAGAGGTAAAATAAAACTTGATTTTTAAGTTAGGACCTTTCCTTTCATCCTCTATCATGTTGTGCAATTTACTGCATAGTTCAATCAAGAGTTGTATATTTAGAAGATATGTGAATAGTGATCGAGCAACGATTCAGAATGTATGAAAATGAATCACACAATTGAAAATATATAGAAATAAGTACTCCTGCACTAGTGACAGCTTGCAGAGTTGAAATTATAATTGTAAACAAGTTAGCCACTGATGGTTAGTACTCAAAACATTGAATTGCCGCTTCAGGATGTAGCTATTTCCTTGCATATAGGGGAATCAACGATAACTGAAAGCTCACAAAGCAAAGCATTGTACATGTAGATTACAAGTAGTCCCGAAAAGAATGAAAGAATAAGTTTTAGACATCTGTCTTCCTACAATCCTACCTAAGAATGTGTAGACATTACGAATTTACCAATGTGATGTGTTGGACCATTTTAGTAGACCTTTACTCGTCATCCAGAATCTTTTCTAGTTCCTCTAATTGACAAGGAAGAAAAAGAACCCCTCTTTGTTGGAACCCGTATTCCTCTTTAGCCAGCTCCAACAACCTCAAGAAGGTTGGATTACTACATATAGCCAAAAAAAAATTTAGTTGTTGGAAAAAAAAAATTAGTTGGAAAGGTACCATTTGAGACAACACATTAGGTAATCAATTATTGTTATTGCAGTGTGCCAACAATAGATATATGCGGTTCTCCAACAATCATGCTTTACATAATTGATATTAAGGTCATTAAGGTCGTTTATGTTTGGTAATTGACATTTACCTTTTAACTTTGTTCATAAACTAA
>JANQBM010000007.1:26031796-26048394 GCA_025594535.1 Erythroxylum domingense | reverse complement strand
GGTACCGGTACAATACCGTTCTAGAACTCAATTCGATACCGAGTCCGGTACGGTATTCACAACATTGATTGTGGACAACTATTTGAATGCCTCCCTTCCTAGCAGTCAGGCTAAGTGACATTTACTTGAAAAATCTATATTCCAAAAAATGGCGACAAGTACTAAACCTAAATTTCTCCCTGACAATTACTTCTAAACTATTTCTCTCGTCTCATGTCTACACACCTAATCTTATGTCTTTTGGGGGATTTAATTAAACACCATCATTACCAAAAACTTTTAACAATTTTAACTGTGTACCAGACAAAGCACATAAACCCACACCCTTCTTTTTGTCACTCTTTCATTTTCTTCTACGCATATCCTCTTTCTCGCTTTTTACTCTTTTTTAAATTTTTGTTTCTCTTTCTTTTCGCCTCCTTTCTGTCTAGCACTGATAATAGATGCTCCTGTTTAGTTAGGTGGACAACCTCAAATCCTATCAGTGAACAAAATGTTTATCGAACTAAAAGATTACCTTATTCTCAAACCCCAGTACTTCTCCATATTAGAGTCACTCGAGTTCTTTGATCTATGAAGGTTCTTCGTTTTCTTGACTAGTTTTTGCTCAAAATGAAGGCAATCTCGAACAGAGTCTTTAAAGACAGACATATCACCACCCCGCTTTCTACGTCTGGGTGATCCATCATCAAGACAAATATCCTGAATAATCATGTCAAACACAAAACAAATCTATAGTAAGTTATAATAAAGAGCAAGGAGGCGAGAGAAGCGAGGTCCTGTGAGGGAGAGAAGAGGGGCAAGTGGCGAGATAAAATGGCAAGACAACAAATTACGTATTTTTGTCAAGAGGGGCAAGTGGCGAGATAAAATGGCAAGACAACAAATTACGTATTTTTGTCTCGCAGAACTGGTCTAACCGGTTCGATGAAAACCGGTTGATTCTCTAACAAACTGGCCGGTTTTTATACTGATAGGTTTTTAATTAAAACCGAACAGGACCATTGATCGGTTCAGACTTTTTTCGGTCAGACTGATCGGTCCGGTCTGATTTTTAAAACCTTGCAAATTATCTTAAGAGTCATATTATAAAAATTTTCAAATATTATTTTCAATATCTTCCTTTTGATTTGAAATTTTTTATATGTCAAATTTTGCTCTTAGTCTTAAAAAAATTTCAAACTTTAAGGTCTTTGCAAAAATATCCACAACTTGGTCTTAAGTTTTCACATACTTGAGTTCTACTTCCTTATTGGCGTTACATTTTTTGATGAAATGATGCCTTATATCTATATACTTGCATTGATAATGAAATACGCAAATGCTTGTGTATACTTGTCATTAATGCAAATCTTATAGCTTCTTCTTATGACAAGTGAAGTTCTTTTAACAATTCTCTAAGCCAAATAGCATGATAAGTACATGAAGTTGTCACCACATATTCAAATTCATATGTTGAAAATGTAACAATAAATTTCTTCTTTGAACTTCATAAGATAGCACAATTACCAATAAAAAATACAAAACTAATCATACTCTTTCTACCATCAATCTTGTTATCACTAAATCTCACAAGTTCAAAATTTCTACAAGAGTAATAAAATAATCCAAAATTAAATCTACCTTTTAGGTAGCGAAGAGTCCTCTTATTAACTTTCATATAGGTGGAGGTAAGAGCTTCCATATATTATACATACTACTCTAATTGAATAAAGGATTTCAAGTTTTGTATATGTTAAATATCTCAAACTTCTAATAAGACTTTTAGAAACAACAGGATTTTTCTTGTCTCTATCTTCATACTTTGATATCTTTAGTCCAATTTTCATACGTATATTTATGAATTACAATTAAAATTTTTTTTCTTTAAGACCTCTTTTTATATAACCTTCTTAAAAAGCAAATATTTCTTCCTCCATTTACCTCACCTCTAGACATATGTAATATGATATAGTATTATATCAGTTATTTCAAGTTAAGTGACTTAGCCTTTTTAAATTCTTCAGATAAGCTTGAGTTATTACCAATAAAAATAACACCATCCACATGAGGACAAACAAGTAAAATGTCTCCATTATTATGAATTTTGATATAAATAATATATTCATTAAGGTAATGAACAATCCTGTTCTTATGAAAATATTTGTCAATATGGCTACTCCATACCCTTTTTACTTCAATCCATATAAAGCTTTCTTGAATCTCAAAACTTTTTTATTCACGTCCTTTGACCACATAATCCAATGGTTGTTCAACATAGGCTTTTTCAAGATAGCCATTAAAGAAGGTTGACTTTACATCTAGTTAATAAATTTTCTATTTCATTTGAGGTTCCAAAGAAATAAGTACAAATAGTCTCCATTCGAGCAACAGGTGTAAAGGCATCTCATAATCAACTCTATACTTTTACTTGTATCCTTTGACAATAAGCCTTGCTTTGTATTTTTCTACCTCTCCATTAACATTATTCTTCAACTTGTATACCTATTTAACTCAAATGGCTTTATAATCCTTAGAATGAGTTGCTAATTCCCAAGTATTAATCTTTTCAATTGCCTTTATTTCCTTAACCATAGCTAATCTCCACCTTTTATCTTACATTGCTTTTTCAAAATTTGATAACTCTATCTACAAGGAGATAATATAGTTCATCATTATCAAGAATAACTTCATTAAATAAATGAATAAATGTTTCCAATATCTTTCATTTTTCTCAGCCTTTCATTTGAACTTTTTGCATGAGGTAATGAAAATGAAGAAGGAGGTGGAGTTATTTTTTGTATAAGCACCATGATCTCTTACTCTTTTTCTTCTCTAAAATGTAAAGAAAAATATAATTATTCTCTTCATAAGCCTCCCAATTCCATATAGCTCTTGATCAAATTCAATATTTCAACTTATTACCATTTCACCATTATTTGGATTGTATTATATGTAGCTTTTGGAATGTGAATCATATTCAATAAAGCCATGTTTAACACTTTGATCATCAAGCTTAGATCATATTTAATGTAGCTCTTCAGCAAAGACAATACTTCTAAAAATTCGTAAATGATAGGTGCTAGGCTTTATTCTATTATATGCTTCTTGGCGAGTTTGATCTTTGACATTTGATGTTAGAAAGTGGTTGGACAAATGCACTACACAAGAAACAACTTCAACCTAAAACTTCTTAGGCATATTTTTGTCTTTCAATAGACATCTTGACATATTAAGGGTGGTTCTATTCTTTCTCTGGACTAATTCATTTTGTTATGGTGATTTAAAAAATGTTAAAGGATGAAAAATGCCATGAGTTATACAAAATTTGTTGAATTCTTTAGAAGTAAATTCACCTCCTTGTTCGGATTTCAAAGCTCTAATTTTATATCCATTTTCCTTTTCTATAACCTTCTTAAAATTCTTGAAAGCAACACAAGCTTATGCTTTTTGCTCAAGTAAATAAACCCAAGTTTTTATAATAAAATCATCAATAAAAAGTAAGAAAATATATTTTCTTACCAAATGAAGTTGGATTGATTGGTCTACATATACTAGTTAAAGATGACTAGTTGTTCTTGATGTTGCTTCTTTATGAATAATTCACATAATTGATTAGGATGGTAAATTAAAGGTATCCATTTTGCCAACTTTTTTTCTTCGTGGCCTTCTCCAAGATTTAAGTGGTTAAAATCTCATATTGCAGTACATGCTTCATCTTGCAAATCAACTTTCACACATTTTGCTATAATTATTTTGATGTTCAATTTGAATATCCTATTCTTTGATGTATCCATCTTAGCAATCAAATTAGACCTTTTTTTCTCAAAGTCAAATAATTTTATTTTTCATAAGAATTTTATACCCTTGCTCAAAGAGTTGTCCTAAGCTTAAAATATTACTTTTTAACTTAGGTATATAACAAAGATCAAGAATCTAACTTGCGACTACAATCTTTGGAAGAAATGAGAATTATACCTTTTCTTTCCATTTGTATTTTTGACAAGTCTTAAAAAGCAACATTGCCTCTCATCTTCTCATCAAGCTCTAAGAATTCACCTTTATATCTACACATGTGATTGTTACACCATTATCCAAGTAAAACATACAGTCAATCTACGTCATTCTCTTGTTCCTTATTTGTTAGCAATAAAGTTGACTCTTCAACTTCTTGATTATCATCAATAATATTAACTTTTTCTTAAATATTATTAGTGGCACTAAGATATTCCTAAGAATAATGACTAATTTTATGACAATTAAAACATTCAGCTTTAGATTTGTCGTACCTCCTTTCGTTCATATTTGAATAGTAGCCTTGTCATCTTTCTCTTATTTTTCAATGCCCTTTTTGTGATGGTTGGCATCTCTCTTCATCTTCAAATCTTCAAATCACTTATTAAAAACTTCACTATTGTAAAATAATCCAAAACTGACTTGGATTCTTTCATATTCAAAACTTTAAAATCATTTCTTAGTGTTTGAAGTCCTATCTTCTTTACTTTATTAACACCTTGACTGGACTTTTCTAAATTATTTTATCCTTCCTTCAAACTAGTAGCAAAAGCTATCTTTTTAAATACTGAATCATCTATATACTTTCTAGATGAAAGTGAGAGCTTGTTGATTAATTTTTCTCTTGGACAAAGCTTCTTTATCATTTTGATATATGCTTTCTTTATTTTGAGGCTTCACATAGCCTTTTTCTACAACCTCCCACATATCTTGAAAGCCAAGCAAACCTTTCATGCGTAGATACCATTTTTCATAATTTTTCTTTATGAGATAGGAAATTAGAAGAAAGTGAGTGTCATTTCTTACTTTCCTCATAAGACTCCACTCTAAACTTTAAGAAGCATGACTCTAATGCCACTTTATTGAGAACTGAGAGAATGGAGAATGAAGAAATAAGAATAATTTTTTTTAAAACTTCACCTTGACAATTACAAAATAGATAATAATATTTATAGAGGTGTTTATCCTTTATTTACGAAAAGACCTTAAATACAAATATAAATGATTTACTTAATATTAGAAGACTTTTAAATTAATTTACACTATTTTTAACATTAAACTATCCTATGAATGACATTTTATAAAATTTCAAATTTATTATTTTCAATATATATATAACTTATGATGTTTTTTCATATAGATGTCCTAATTTTCAATATTTTAAAAACCAGATCGGAAGTTAAAACGATAAGACAATAAGTTTAAGTTTTAAAAGATTCAACTGATGTTAGAGTATCATAAAATCAACTAAAGATTAAATAAAATTAAAGAAATTGAAATATGAATGAAAGAGATTGTACTTACCTATTGAAGAATTTAAAGTTTAATTAAAAATATTGTAAAAAGAAAAATTAATTAATTAATTATAGTTTATAAGAACTTATTAATTTATAAAAATTGTCTGCTAAATTAATATATTGATTAATTTTTAACAATTAAAGTTATTAAAGTAAATCGAACCAAAAATTTGAAAATTAAATTGAAAAATTAGATGATTCAAGATTTTTACAATCAACAATTAATCCTAACCTTTGTTCCTTTTTCACAATTCTGGTTTTATACTGAGTTTCACTATCCAAAAGAGAATCTTATTTCACCTAATATAAGTAAGGAAGTTTGGTGCAGCGGTCCAAGCAAAATATTTCCCAATTCTTGTTGACAAGAAAATTGTAATTAGATAAAAAGTTTTAATATTAAAAGAATTAAGAAAAATATTGCAAATATTAAAATTTAATTAGGGGTTATTTACTTTGAACATTTTAAATTTTAATATATTTTATTTTGATTTTCATATTTAAAATTATTATTATTTTTTGGATAGTTTAATTATTTTTCTATTTTTATGTTAATCTCTGTTAATTGAAGATAAACGTAAAACATATTAAAATTATTAAAAATTAACAAAAATATCATTATTTTATTATCTTTTTAATCATTCACTAATAAAGATGGATGTTAATAACTAAAATACTTGATAGAAATAAAAAAATAAAAGTGAAAATAAATATAAGGAAATTTAATATACTTAACTCTTTATTGGATAAAAATGATTAAATTTATTTAATTAACAGTGACTAATAATGTTCAATTATAGATAATGATTATAACATTTTTTAAGAGATTCCTATGTTAATTTTGAGTAATTATTCTGATATAAGAGTTCAGTAAAGGAAACCAAGAGGGATTTTTAGCCTCAATATAAGGGCATCAAATCACCTGTTCCACAATCCCTGTTCCAAAACTAAACGTTGACGTTTTAATAAAACCAAGGTCTCGACTCACCTCTCGCCAAGCCAAGCCGATCGATGCCCCCTCTCCCCTTTCATTTTGCTTCCCGCCTTCTCGTCATGCTCGGTTTCAGTCATATTTGCTTAGATGTCTCCAAAGAACTGAAATACCATCTTGGTCTTTGTCCCAGGTAACTTCTTATCCTTAAAGCTCGTATCTATGACCATTCTTTTTGGTTTTATTAGAATCCCCTTTATGGGTTATTGTTTCTTTTATGCCTCTGGATTTTTGTAATGATATTGATTATGGGTAGCAGCAGGTAGTGGCCTTCACAAGGTGTTCGGGTGGTTAGCGCTTTGTTAAACCTCATCCCTCAATCCTCTACTGTAGTCCTCGATAAAAGCTCTTTCCTTTCACATTCAAGCTCTCTCTTTTAGCATTACGTTTGAAGTTACCGAAACATTGACAAGATTTTGAGGTGAGTTCCCATCCTAAGAAATGATTACTGAAACCAACTAACAATTTAGCAAATTTTAGTTTTCGATGAATTCATTAGTATACTCGTGGAGACAGGAAAAGCCCATGTTTTGTGTAATTTAGAAGCGATTCTGATATGAAAGGAATGATTTGGCAAGCAACTTCGTGACTTAGAAATAGAACCCAGTTGTGTTTGTGTCTCATTAATGAAGTGTTTGGCTTTGTACTTGTTTGTTTATATGTTTCTTTTTGCTTTGAGGTTTAATGTGGAATTGGTGTAAGAATTCTCTGTTCTTCTTTTGTTTGATCAATTGGTAGTATACTTCGTCTTATAAGAATGGGAAAGAAAAGAATAATGGTTCTAGCTAAGGATTTGGACTTGCCCTCTGTCAAGTACGAGCCCACATTGACTTTAGTAGAAATGTCACATTACTCTTTTTTGGGTACCTCATGATGGGCACATCATCTACAAGGATGTTCTTTAATCAGAAATCTTCTGTTGCAATTATTTTGAATATTCTAACTACCGATTTTTGTTCCTAGAATTAAAGGAAAGATTTGCTCATCTGTGCACTATGATGTCTTGACTGCACCATAAGTGACAAGGGTATGCATTTGGTTCCTTAGTAGATTTTGCACTAGATTCAATAGGGCGTAAATCATTGAAGTCTTTCTGTATGTGATTCACGTGTGGTCCTTTTTATTCATTATAAAATTTGATGCAGATAATTGACATAATGAACTTCACATGTGCAAGGGGTTTCCTGGAATACGATATCCTATAAATTTATGAATATTTCAGATGTTTTGGCGTTTTAGCTGGTGGGTTTGTTAGTGTATAATAGTAGCTTAGTTAGCTGAAATCTTCATGTTCATGAAAATTAATGGTTCTTATTTTTTATCCTATGACATGATTTATTTCATTATTTTCCATATGCAGATATGATATTTTCATTTTTCCCCATTGGCCATCTATACAAGAAATTTGTTAACAGACCCTAGATGCTCACTTGATGTACATATTAGTTATATCTTTGTTTATACTTTAAAATTTTTGGTTTAGTTTGCTTTGAATATGAACTTTATGACCTGTGAGATTGGTTAGATACCTTGCAAGAGTAACAATCTTTGATGATGTCTTCCTACTTCCGGAACATCAACATGTATTACTTGTCTCCCCTTCCTTTCCCTATCTCACCATCCCTTCATTTCTCCCTCTCCATAAACCCTCATACAAGAGTTCACACTTGCAAAAATATCTGTGCATGTACATACACATATACTTTGTGAAACAGATGCTTGAAATATGGTTTGTTGTATTCTTAGAAGCGTTAAGTCTTTCAATTTCATTTCCTAGAAAGCAAATGAATGTGAGACAAAACTAGTAATTCTTTGGCCCTTATTGGAACAATTGATGCCTTTATTAAGAAGACACATTTTGCAGTTGATCTAGTTGCAAGCCTCCACAATCATACTGGTTTATTTATGAAATTAATCACAAGCTTTAGCTTGTATAGTGTACTTTCTGTTATGTGTCATTCTATTTATGTAATTTTTAGTCCCAATTTCCACATTTTGACATTTTGTAATCAGGATTGGGCTCACAAGTAGTATATGTCAAAGCATTAATGAGGGCCTTCCCAACAATGGGGAAATTTATACTATTTTAGGATGCAAAAAATAAGGTTTGCTCTATAGTATCATAGTCATATCATGGTCTGTTTAAGGTTATGGAAATTCAATGGTTTTTTGCTAAAGTTTTCATTATCGACACTTTTAACTACATAGTTATGGGATCCATTGATATATAGAGAGAACTTAATAAAAAATATTGAGTAGTCAGTTGGCAACATGTGTGCTAGAGAACTATTAATGATTGACTACTGTAAATTTCTAGAGTTATCTAAGACAAGCTAGTGTGTCTCTTTATATAAAAAATTTCTAATTCAATGCCAGTTGAGTGGCCTAAAGACCCTAAATTTTGGTACAACTCTTATAGTAGTTGTTCATTCTGAGATCAACTTCCTATAAGGCACATACAATTAAACAAACATAACTTGAGTGTTTATATTTTTTCAAAACGAACTTACATTGTCAAAATAAATTACAAATCCCATTCTTTCAATTCCATTATGATTTCAGGAATTAACACATTTCAATGGTCAGCGACATTTATTTTATAGGAGGTTTTGGCACTGTTGCTTGGGTTGATGTTAAGGAATATGAGGCCCATCAACCTGACAAGATTGTTGTTGATGGTGGAGAACCAATTCTCAAGGTTTGGTTTTAGTTCTGACCAGTTTCCATTGTTGATGGTCTTGTCTCTTTTCTTGATATTTGTTTACTTCTTGAGAAAATTGTTCTGTTTTATTGGTATGTTCTAGGACATTTTAATATTAGGGATTCAACAATCAAGAAAGATGTAGATACATGCTCTAATTTGTATAATTTACTCAGAAGTTGAAATTCAATCTAACAATCCTTATTTGTTAAATCTAGAAAACTATAATGCTTTTAAAAAGTGCTTGGAAAATTGGGGGCATGTTTGCAGAATTGTTATACGTACACTTTTTGTTCCTTTCATTTACACTATGAAAAACCTAAGTTTGGTACTAGAGGTTGTTTAGCTATTTACCTAGGTACAAATGAAATAATATGCCCCATATCATCTGTTTGGATTAGTTTTAATGGGGACAAAAATGGTGTAACACTTGTGGCAGATTTTAAGACTTGCTATTGACAATGATAATTCAGCTTAAGTTATAATTTCCCCCATTTCCTTGTATATATTTTCTTATAATAAGAGATACCAACTTCTCAGCAAATCAGAACGGTAAAGTATTCAATCAGTCAATCAATCATTCAATACAACATTTAAAAATCAATCCTAGGATGGTAAAAATCTAACCTATTATTGTGAAAGTTGTTTCTTTTATTATGCAGATTAGCCTTTTTATTCTTGTAGTATGAAGGAGTTTTTACTAATAAAACTTTATTTTCAGTGTTAGGCCACAATGGTGTTCTAGGTTTTTGGTTATGGTTCACTGGTCTGGAACCAAGATTTTATTTTGATGAATCAGTGATAGGCTTCATCAAGAACTATAGGTGTGGCTTCGATCTTGGTATATATACAGTAACCATTAGCATATTAAGAGTGTTCTCACAATCATTTTATCGTCTACAAATTTGATTTACTTATAATTCGTACCTTGTTCTACATACTCCAGCTGGCATTGATCATAGAGGTACACCAGAACATCCTGCAAGAACTTGCACATTGGAATATTTGGAAGGAGATGTTTATGTAATTATCAGTTTTTTATTGAAATATAGCTGGGAAATACTTGCCTTTGATATGCCTAATTGCAAATGGATTGAAAGTGGAGATTGTTTCTTAGAGGTGCTTTCTTTGTTTTGCTTACCTATTCAGTAATGATGGTTTTCGTTTTTTTATTTGTAATGGGCTCTTGAAGAGTGGTGCTAGTGATTCAAATTTTGAAATGGGAAAAACAAGATTCTACTCAAATTGATAATCATGTTTTGCTAGGAGACAAAGCTTTACTCCTGTGTCATAGTGTCTTGTTTCCTTTTCAAACACTTTCGATGTTCATCAAACACTTTAATTGATAACAAAAAACAAATTTAAGGTTTTAGTATTTTCTTCTCATCTATTAAGAGACTATATTGATAAAAAGCATAGTTGAAACAAATAATGTTAGATTGATATAGAGATCCTGACTGTACAATTTGTTGAGTTTATTTGTATAGCCTCTTAATACCCACATGGCAAAACAAAAACAAAATAAAAGTAGCTGATTGAATTTACTTTTAACAGCTTGTTTTGGTCTTTATCCTTATTTAATTTCTTACACACATTTAAGCCAAAAAATTTCTGCTTAGTTTTTACGATTACTGATATGTTTACTTTGGGGTTTGAGCAGCAACTGTAGATCAACATACTGAGTACAGTGACATACGTGGTTTTGATGATGGCCGATTCATTTTTGAGTTTGCTGATGGTAGTGGTAACTCTTTCAAGGCATTTCTTTGGAAAATTGAGACAGTGCACTCTCGAGTTCATAAGCTTAAGAAGCAATTAGATGTGATAATTATGAAAAATGCTATCAAATTTTTTTCCTTAGAGAATTTGAGCCTTCTTGCAACTTTGGATGCTTAGATTAGCTCGGCTCTAAGTTCTACATTTTTTGCTAGCAATGGATATGCAGCTGGTTCAACTTTTTGCTTCTCTTTGCTCTCTTTGGCTCATATTCAAGGAAAACTGAGGTTAAAGCCAATACTTGTATTAGAATTGTTTAGCTTATGAATCCAAAGGTCCTTTGTGGCGATTATACTTATAGATTGTGATTTATTGTGAAAATTGACTAGTGTTGATTTGTTTTCAAGAATGCTACTTTCAAGATTGTAACTAATGAAAACATATTTAGATACAACTTGTTTTTTTTTTCTCTAGTCCACCATAAATTTCTCACAGTTTCATTTACATTACGGCTTCATTTACATTTTCGCTTGTGCTAATATTTTCTCCCATAATGTCATCCAAAAAAGAATTTTGATGTTTTTTTCCATACCATTATTAGAAGTTTCATGACAATCTAAAGAATTAAATATTTTGCACTTTAGCACAAATATTTTTTAACATAAGGATTTGTCATTTATAGATGATATATAATAATGAGTATATAAAAATTACATAATAATGAGAGTATAAGAAAGAAATTGCCAATTTTTAGTAAGAAACAAAATATGAACCTCGTCTATAAAGATGTACAAATTAACTTAAACACTCTACTTTCTTTTCACTTTGTATTTAGAAATCATGCCTCCTGCACATGGAACTAAGCAATCACATGTCTCAACAAAACCACCTATATTTGCACTATCGTAGTTAACATTACTATTTTGTCGTAAGTTATTTATCATCACATCACTCACACCATGTGGTTGTTGTGCTTGTAAAAATCATTAATAAAACAATATCATTAGTAAATTGCGAATAAGTTAATAAACAGAATGTCATTAATAGTATTATGGCAAAAGATAAAAACTAATTGGGAGTTAGTCATATACATAGAAAATGGAACACCTTTAATAAAATTTGTTTGACTTGAATTGGTAGAGAAAACTTACCATAAAATATGTTAAAGAGTATATAATCAAAATACTTAAATTTATTATTAAAACATTGAATCCCTTTTATTAAAAAGTACACATATACCTGGAGAGATTGTTTAGACAAAAATACGATTGGTGAATTTGAATCGTATTTAAGTTATCAATACAAATTTCAGTTCCTTGAATTTGATTTGCATACTGAAAAAATGAAGAAAAAATTAATGAGAAATTAAATAACACATGACTGGTGCTATTTAAAATACTAATCAAACCTCAGCTTAGTTGTCTCTTTGATAGGGAATTAGATATTGACTTGATGTAGTTTGAAAGTTTTCTCTGATACCCTGCCTCACCCCAAAAAAGGGAAAAAGTAGCATTATATAAGGGACATAAAATTCAAGAATATAAAAATTCTTTTAATGATACCTCAAGATTAGATGGTAATGATGGTACTGAGGCTCTAACATTTTTTGGAGCAATTTGAACATTTTCTGTTGTACTATGTCTTAACTATAAAATAGAAAAAATTAATATCATTATATAAGGGGCGTGGAATTCAAGAATTAAAAAATTTACAAATAAAACCTCAAGATTAAATGGTAATGTTGGAGCTGCAATTGTAAGATTTGTTGGAGTCTGAACTTTTTTGGTTGATTTCCATTTTTTCAAAGCCTTCTCCAAGCCACCCCTCAATCTCTTACCTGAAATAGTTTTCTTCTTGACTTTGATTCCTTTATATCCAATTTTGTTCTTTTCACAAATTTCATTCCCATCTTGATTCAAGTGATCTGTGTATAACACTTGAATATTGAACCATCTTTTCACCTTGTAATCTAACATTGGACCTCGCATTCGAATGCTAGACATTTGATCCATTAACTTGTAGCCTACTGGCTACGAATTCCAATATCTTCCAAATACAATCTTTAATAATTTTGTAAGTTTCTTCACTCTCAGATGCTTTTGTAACCAATTGAATATATAACCCACACAATTCTTTATACCGTATACTTTGACATATCTTGGGATCCAAATTGCTTATGTTGATTCTAGAATTTTCAGCTCCTACGAATCCAAGTTTTGCTTTATGTGTCCACCTTTTTAATATGTACTGACTTAGGATCTCCATAATATTTTTCATAGTAAAAATTTTCAAAACATAAGAACATAAAATTTCAGCAAAATAAAAATTTCTACAACTATAATCAACTTTTCCATTTGATGAATCATAAGTAACTACACGGTAATAGCTCTTCTTATAAGGGGTAATTTGATATTTTGTGATTGATCCAACCTCTCCAAAACTTTCAATAGAAGAATCATGAGACTTACACCACTCATTTTGAAAGCCTTTAAACACTTTAGGAGTATAAACACTAGCTGCATGTTTCAAAGTTTCAATTGGATACAATAATGAGGGAAGGCTTGAACTTGATTTAAAATTAACCTTTAACTCTTCATATCTACGATCTTCAAGAAGTCATTCAAAATGATATAAAAACTCTAAAAATTTATGTTGATAAGTGGCATTCCTCTATACAACACTATTTATGCTCTCACTTCTTTGTGTTGTTGTCATTTCTGTATAAAACATTTGTCTTCCATACACTAAAGCCCATTTTTCCTTTATCGTAAACATGCGCCTTAACCAATCATTGTCTTTAAGTCTGTATTTGTGTAACATCTCATTCTATGCATTTACAAAATCTTCCTCTTCTTCAAAATCATATATGCATAAGTTAAAATCTCTAGCAAAATTTTTGAATTGAGAGAAAACACCACTTAAATGAATAGTTAGATTTTGATAAATATGCTAAATACATAAGCGATGATGAATTTCAGGCCATATTAGTACTAGAGCCCTTGTTATTGCTGCATCTTGGTATCTAAGAATAGTTTTAAGTCTTTATCACACATAGCTTTCGCAAAAGTATCAAATAAACATTCAAACGTAAAGGATGTCTCATTATATAACAATGCAACACCACAGATTGTAGTATGCTTATGATTATTTACACCTACAAGTAATGCAAGGGGACAACCTTCATTGTTCTTCCTGTAAGTTATGTCAAAGCAAACCACATCACCAAAATTTGAGTAATCTGATCTCATCTTTACATCTGACTAGAAAATGTTGGTTATTAAATTATCTTCATCAACTTGGATAGCAGAAAAAATTGGATAATCTAATTGCATTTTATGTAAATATTCCAAAACACCTATTGTATCCCCTCTTTTCCCATCTCTCGTTCTTTTAGACCATAAGTAATTTCTATAGTCATTCGGTATGAAACCTAAATTCTCTCAATTACCTACTTGCCTAACCATGACATCATAAGATGCCTTTGGAGGGATTCCTACATCATTTGCCATTTCAATTTGCATTGCTGTAGATAAACTTATCTTTTAGTGAGATCTGTGTAAGTGCGTCTTGTTTGGACTCGAGATGTAGTGATTATGCTCCTCAATAAACTGAACCACACAAAGTTTTCTGCTTCTTCGACGACTGACTCTCATTTTAGCTTTACAACCAAACCTTGTTACAGTGCGTACTACTTGCACATACATATCTCATTTGTCTTTTCCTTGTTTTCCTTCAGCATTGCAACAAAACATTATGTCAATGAAGTTTTTGGATTTATCTTTGTGGTTTTTGTTTCTCCTTATCCCAAACCCGACTTCTTTAGCATATGCCAAATAGAATTGTAAGCATCTTCTTCTATCTCAAATTCCATTCCAATTTTTTGCATTAATTCTTTATATACAAATGATCGAGTAGCTTGCAAATCTTGATTACTGTTTAAACTCATGACAGTTACAAGCACATCTTCACCTTCACAATTGCCAACTTCATTACCATCTTTAAAATTTAACTGACGACAAGATGAAGATACACCCACCATAGCATTATTAACTTTGATCCAAAAGCAAAAACCCCAAAAAAATGAAAAAAAATGAAAATTGATACTTCACTTTTATGATATAGAGAAACACTAATAGTCTGTTTGGTTCGACGGAATAGCTATTCTATTCCTAACATATTCCATATCCATTCCTTAAACCTGTGTTTGGTTAAAAACAAACACAAAATAACTAATCATTAAGAATATCTATTCTGTAACTTTGAGGAATAGATAATACCGACCCCTACCTATCTTTATCTATTCCAAGAATAACTATTTTTATCCGAGACAACTTTATCCTTCGACATCTTCCACTTCTTCGAGCCTCCCCCCCGAAACTTCTTCTTCTCTTCAACAGATTCAATCTCGAGCTATCGATTCTTCTTCTCTTCTACAGATTCAATCTCGAGCTATCGATTTTCTTACTTATAGTATGATCGCTTATCTGGGTTTTTCTTATTTATTGCTGTTGGGCCCGGTCCCCGTACAAATTTTATTGGTGACTACTTGTCACCATTTGATGTTTCCAATAAATATATATATATTGGAAATATTGCGATGAAAATAAAATAAATCATAATATTTAAATCTAATTTAAGACTAGATAAGGAAAAAAAGAAAAATTCGTGGTGGGATCGGAATATAATCAAAAGCATAAAATTAAATCATTCAAGAACAAAAAAAATTAAGAAAAACATTTAATACACAATTTAATAAATAACATCGATTTAATAGAAATAGCTCATAATGATTTTTAGATAATTTAAATTTATAGGAAAGGTAAAAATAATTCCCCACTATTTATAAAAATATATCCATGTCCAAAAGTAAACCAAGAATATTTAATTTGATAGAAGGACGAATTTGTATCATTTCTGAATTTAGGAAGAGAAAAACCACAGTTCAAAACGCTTGTGAAAGAGATCCGGTAACAATAAGTAAGTTACGATCGTACCGTAGAACGATCGCAACTTTGAATAAAAACTTGTGAGTTACGATCGTACCGAGTTACGATCGCGAATTTTAGTGAACAGTGGCAAGAAAAGCGAAGGAAATCATGATCGTACCTTGGTACGCTCGTGATTTTCAGACAAACGAAGCAAATTGCGATCGTACTACGGTACGATCGCGATAAATAAGCGAAGAGAGGGGGGGCTCGCGATTGCGAATTTTTAGTTACTTGTCACGATCGCTCTAAGTCACAATCGTGACTTTCCTAGCCCCGTTGCGATCACAGTTCAATGACTCTAGGAGAGTCACGATCGTACCTAGTTACGATTGTGACTTCCCCAGTTGAACATCCCTCCTTCTGATCATCATTTCTCTCAATCCAGAAATCCACAAATTACAAACTATATATCGTTGGAAAGATAAGAAAGAGATCTACAACTTTCATGAAGACACTTTAACCTAAACCAAACCATATCAGTTCAGAATTTGTCTCAAAGAACAGAAAACACAAACATTTAACAACACCTGCACCAAACTTCAGCAACCCACATCTTTCAACTACCACATCCAAAAACAGTACATGATACATCATTGGAAAGCTATGAAACTCATCCATAACCTTCAAGAAGAATACTTATTCCAATTCAATCCACATCAGTCCATAATTTGCCTCAAAATCAGTACACATAAAACCTATTCTTATTGGAAATTTGCAGCAACAAAATAATAAATCCGTTGGAAACAAGCAACACAAACAATATGAAATCTGCATATCTTTCATTAATATAAAAAATATGCATTTTTACAGAGCTTTAGTGAGCATTTCTTAGCCTAATACACCAAAGCCTCAAAATTTCAAATTATAAAGAAATCTACATGAACAGTGACTTTTGCTCCAAAAATGCAACTAAA
>JANQBM010000007.1:25985617-26003613 GCA_025594535.1 Erythroxylum domingense | reverse complement strand
AAAAAATTATCATCTAGAACAAAGTTGATGAAACTCAATTTTCAAATAAAAAGCAGACAATCACACGGACCAACATGTTGGCTTTAAAGTTATCCATTGTAAGAGGAGTTTCAGCAGATTCACTCCTCTGTATATCAAGCAAAACGTCCACTAGATCTTTGATCTCTGCCGTTTTCCTTTCAGGACTTAGGTGTTCACTGATGACCTCATCGAAAAACTGGTCGAATCGCTTGAAAGTGCTGTCGAGTTTTGATTTCATGCTGGTAAAGTTATGAACGAACTTTATGGAAGGAAAGTAATCTCCAATATTGAACCCTCTAAGCAATTCCTGGTAATCATCAAGCATCTTTTTGAAATCGTGTCGATCATATTCTCCACCGTCAGAGTATCTCTTGCCTAGTACAACTCTGCAGAGGATATCATTTGCATACAACCCAAGCAACTTGCTCAGGTTGGTAATTCCCGAAAAGGACTTTGCAACCCGATTAACCAATCGAGCAACTTCTTCTTCTCTGACAAATCTGATAGATTGAACTTTTCTGGCACTAAGAACCTCAAGTATGCAGATTTTTCTTATGCCTCTCCAGTAAGCACCATAAGGAGCAAAACCCATATCAGTGCAACCGTAAAATAAGCCTTTGACAGATAGAAGTTGAGGACGGCTTGCGAATGCAAGATCATGTGTTTTTAACGCTTCCTTTTCCAATCTAGGTGAAGATACCACAACTGTTGGGATTTCTCCAAGTTTTAAGGAAAAGATAGGACCATAATTCTTTACCAAACGCTGGAGAGACACGTGAGGCATGGCACCAAGCTGGTGGAGGTTTACGATGAAGGGCAACTTTGGAGGGCTCGGTGGATAATTGATCTTTCGGTTCTTGAAGACAAACTTCAGGGATATTATTGCTAGCAACAAAAAGGATGAGGAAAGGTAGAAAAGTTTCGAACTTTGCTTCAACAACTGAAGGAGAGCCATTGGTGTTTCTTTCTTCTAACAGGCCGTGTGTGTTGTTGGAATATCAATGCATATGTAATATCAGAGCAACTTATAATGTATGTTTTATGTGGATGTCCTGATTTCATTAATTTATAGAAGATATCGAGTTATCTATGCCATGATTAAGTGAAAAGATTGACCAAAATCTGTTGTATCTTTCCAAATCTCAAAGTTGATTACTCTGTAAGAAATCAGCATCTTTTCTATACAGTTCAAGTTCTTGGAATGGATGAATTACGAGGGAAAAATTTGGAGTATTATTCTAGTGTTCATGAAAAAGATGGAGGGGTAAACCCTTCACAATAATTAGTTATATACATGCGGCCCGGTAATATTATGTTTTATAGTTCTATTTTGCCTCATTATTTCAAGATTGTCACAAGATTCCTGGGACCATTAACAATTAGAATTTAATTGATATGACATTTAATTGATAAAGTTAGCTCTGTTAAATTTTTTATCTATTTAAAGTTTGTTTTGAATATTTGAAAACGTTGCAGATCAATTTGAACATTTCAAAATGTTAATTTCTAAGGTATATTATATTGTAAATATTGAAGTTCAAATTGAACTTTTGGCTTATAAACATAAGGTATGGGAGATTTTTCCCCACATGATCGAAACCAAGAGTTATTTGACATATTTTTTATACGATAATATAATATTTCATGTTTTGTTAAACATAAAATGCAAAATTAAGTAACCACCACTATTTCAATCTCATACTTGTTAATTTGGAGTTCTTTTGCCAATTATAGATAATTTTATCCTAATCTACAAGAAAGATGCTTCCATTAATAATATTTCAGCAATTAATGTTAGGCAAGAAAATCAAGGAACAAGAAAATTCAGGAGAATGAATTGTTGGAATTTCATTTCTATTAGATATAATAAATGATCTAGTTAAGTGAATGAAAGTCCAATGACAAACATGACCCCTTATTAGTGCAAGTTGGATCTTTGTTGGGCCTATAATGGGAAGACTATATAAATAGTTGTTAGGTCTCTTTCAAGTCAGTTTTACGGATATAAAATTTTCTCTAATCCGTTAGGGGATCCTTGCATTAAAATAGGTGTAGAAAGATCTTCCATACTTAATTTCAAGAATCTTTTTGTTAAGACCAATCAAGAGTTTCAACAACTTGTTTAAAGAATGTCAAACTCACTCCAATTCTTCAACAGCCAACTTAAATAGAATTGGATATCAAAATATGTATATTCCTGTATTTTTTCCCATTTATATAAATTGTTGGTTAATTAATAAAGTTCGTGTTACATTTAACACGTAGTATCATAATTAAATCATAATAAAATTAGAGAAATTAATTTGTTTTTTCTTAAATAGTGTATTTGTTGTGTTGATTAATTTCTTTTTGAGAATTATAGAAAAAATGAGAGATGGTAGATATGCCATTTTACCATCATTATAAAAGCTAAAAAAGTAGTCTATAAAGCTTAAGAAAGATCAAATAGAATGTGTTATTTAACTATCAAAATATTCATACTTAACTATCTACTTAATGGATCATTAAAACGTAGTAAATGACTTTTTTTTAATAATATTTCTAAAATGCACATAATTTCTTCCAATGCTAAAATTGGAACTTTACTAAAAGAACTTTAGTTTATGGGATATACACTAGTTGGTAGAGTGAGAGAATATATCATCAGGATGATCCCTTTATAAAGGAGATTTAAATCTCTAAACATTGTAATCCTTATGCTCGCATTGTTCACTAAACTCTATATATATTAGCCTCAAAGTTTGGTATTCTTATTACTGCCAATAAATTATAAGATGAGGCTCGGGGATGTTAATTCTTTAATTAACCATTATGTACCCAAAGAAAAAAAAAGGGACACTTTAAAAGCAGTCATAATTGCCATCAAGTAAAACCTAAAGTAAAACTTGAAAAACTCAAAGGTAAGGCTACTGTAAAATCTTCCAATTAAAGAATAACATTATATTAATGTTATAAAGGATCCCACAGATATCATAAAGAGTATGGGATACTTATTTTATAAGAAGAAGGGTCATAAAAAATAGAATTGCATAAACTATAAAGCCTAAAAGTATAAATGGAACTATCAAGAGCTTGAAAGGAAAAATAAGAATTATCAAGTAACTTTTTAGCTTATATCATTCATGAATCTAATATTAGTATAGTCACATTAGGTCCCTAGTGGTTAGATATTAGAGCTTCTATTCATGTTATTTCCACAATACAAAGATTCATAAAGACAACCAATAAAGATAAGTAAAAATTGATAATTAGCAATAACAAAGAATTTGAGTATATTTTACAGGAGATTTTTTAAACCTTGGTTTTAAACTTGTTTAATCTAACACATTCTACACAAACTCTTTCAGAAGAAACTTAATCTTTGTATTCCTATTGGATAAAGAAGGTCACAATTTTGTCATCGAATCTAGTATACGGTTATCTTTCGATGTAAAACATGTTGCTACAACTTTCTCATCATATGATTTATATAAAATATGTTTAAATTTTGATGAAATATATGCTTCTTCCTGTATTGTTAAAAAGATATTTAATAAAAGATTTTTAATAATGAACAAATCATTTTTTTATAACATGAAAGTCTAGATCACATCTCTAGAGAAAGAGTTGAAAGATTAAAAAGCAAATATCCTTCCAAATTTTGAATTTGATGATCTCGAGGCATATATTGATTATAGTAGAAGTAAATTGACCAAAATAAAGAAAAAGAGGTTAACTCACAATTTTAATTTGCAAAGAGATTATTCATCCTGATTTATACGAACCTCATTCATCTAGTATCTATAATTTAAGATATATTCTAACCTTTAATAATGGTTATCATAATTATGGATATGTGCTTTTGATTAGAGAAAAATTTGAAGTTCTTGACAAGTTCAAGATCTTTAAGAATAAAATTAAGAACTAATTGAAAATATTTATTAAGATTTTCAAGCCTAAAAATGAAGGTAATTATGGCAAATATGGGATTTTCGGACAAGAAAAAGGTATGACTGCTAAATACTTAAAAAATTATGGAGTAGTAACTCAGTTTACTATGTTAGGTAGTATTGAATAAAATGGTGTGACCTTAAGGTGAAATCGTACATTGAAGGATATGATGAGGAGCATATTGAGCAGGATTAACCTTCTACCTTCGGGTGAGGCTATTAAGACTACTTTGTACGTTTTTAATAAATTCCCAAAAAAATTAGTACCTAAAACACCTTTTTAAGTTTTGAAAGATGACAACCTAGTCTCACTCATCTTAATATTTATGGTTATCCAGCTAAGGTAAGTATGTATAGTCCTAATTAAAATAAACTACACTATCTCTCTACTCATTGTTAATTCATCAGGTATCTAAACTATTTAAAAGGCTACAGATTTTACTGTATAGAAGAAACACCTAAAAATATATAATTACATGTAGCTAAGTTTTTGGAAAATAATGTCTGCAAAGAGATTAATATAATTAAACTCATTACGATGAGTTTGGATAGGAGTACCTTCAACCATACGGAGCGTGTACAAATGTTCTTTGAGACAGATCTTATTGGTGAGGCTTTTGTTCATATAGAGAGACTCGAGCTCCAACTATAAACTCACAACGGTGGGATCATGGATGACCTTGCGAAGAACCTCCTTTTAAAGGCAATGTTGAATAATCAAAAATGTCTTTTCATCCAAGTCCTCCCATAACTCATCAGTTATGGACTAAAACTTTTACACCTTTCCATCTAAATCCATTTTGCATCTGTTTTGAAAAAGAACAGCTTTCATCTGAACTCGCCATATATAAAAATTATCTTGCCATCAAACTTCATAATGTCGAATTTGGTGATGATAGACATCTTAAAAAAATTCCCAATTGATTAGAAGCTCTGATACCACTTGTTGGAGCTTATAATAGTGGAATTAATCAAGATCAAATCAATCGGAGAATATAGGAAGCAAAATAAATAGATGACTCAATATTTTACGTGGGAAACTAGAGTGCCTAGAGAAAAACCTACAAGACGACGAGGAGCAAATTCCACTATGAAGATAATAAACAGGGTAAAAATCCCCTAAGTAGCTGATGGGATTGAAGAGCAAAATAATTTCACTCACAAATCCTATCTCTAAAATTTGACGAGCCTAAAAACTCTCTCTTAAAACTGCTATGTAGAAAAAGGGATTGATTTATAACAATTGTATCTTAAAATAACCTGGCCTAGAATAATTGACTTAGCTGTGCCCTAAATAGTATGTACTATAGGCTTGAGATAAAATTGATTAAAAACCACAGAATTTGAGGCACTAACCCAATAATATGGACATTGTACTAAAGATATCAAATTATGAAGATAGAGAAAAGAAATATTCTACTATTTTTAAAACACTTATGAGAAGTTTGAGATATTTACATGTACGAGGCTTGATATCCTTCATTCTCTTAGAGTATATGTCAATTTATGGAAGCTCTTCCCTCTATCTATATGAAAGGTGATAAGAGGACTCTGTTACCTAAAAGTTGCATTTGATTTGGGACTAATTTATTCCTTTCATGGAAATTTTAAACTTTTAAGATTTTGTGACAATGATTTTGCAGAAGATATTGATGCTAGAAGGAGTACAACTAGTTTTGCAATTTTATGGGTAATTGTGTTATCTTATAAAGTTTAAAGAAACAACTTATTGTTAAATTTTCAATGGGAAGATGAAATCTTTGGTGCAAAGAGTGTGACAGGTGCACCTAATGTGTCTTGAGTCTCTTCACTAGATATGAATTTAGCAAGTTATGATGTTCATTTATATGAAATATCAGTAGTTTACTAGTTTCATTTTCCTTATAACTATTATTACCTCCATATAGTTTACAAAAAACAATGTTTGATTGAACTTTCGAGCAGAAATTTTAACTCTGTATCTTTATTTCTCTTAATAATATGTTGTTTTGGTTAATAGATGTCCCAGGAATTGATACTTGGATCTTCTTTTCGTACTGTTTAGTGTTTATGTAGGTGATCTAATATCACTTCATATTCTCCAAGTACTGCGGCTCACATTAATTTTCATTTCCAAGTTTTGATTTATAATTTTCCACCTTTTGACAGGACAATTCATGCTTATGATGTACTAGTTAGGGATAAGGTTGCATATTATTAGATTTCTCCATATACCTTGTATAAATGGAATTTTTATTAGTTGTTGTTATTGATTATCCTTTTACATTGCTCATATAGGTGACATTACATATTCATGTTTTGACAGTACACCTTCATTTACCTTTTTCTTATCCATTTATACTTTCATTAATTAATATTTTATATAGCCATTTGAAAATGGAAATATCTACATGTATAATGCTTTGCTTATAGATTTTAGGATCTACATTCATAAGAAGAGAAAGGCCATAGTTTTAGGCCATTCTTTGGGATTGGTTTAGTTAAATGTTCTTAGACTCCACTCAGTATTCAATATATCTCCATTTTCAGTTGAGCTAGGAAAACTTGATATGCAGCAGACAAGTAAGTAGCATGAACAAGAATAACAAGTAATCACTTTTTATGACCCTATATTGACGTTGATATGTTTATGATTACACTCCAATTGAGAAACATATATAAAGACATCTTCATAACCAACTCCATACTTTTACTTGTATCCTTTGACAATAAGTTGTTATTTAATTTTCTACCTCTTTGTTAACATTATTCTTTAACTTGTATATCTATTTGACTCCAATGGCTTTATAACCCTTAGGAAGAGTTGCTAATTCCCAAGTATTGTTCTTTTCAATTGCCTTGATTTCCTCAACCAAAGCTAATCTCCTCCTCGTATCTTACATTAAATATATTTTCAAAATTTATTAACTCATTATTTATAAGAAGATAAGATAGTTTATCATTACCAAGAATAACTTCATTAGAACAATGAATAAATATCTCCTATATCTGGCATTTTTCTCATCCTTTCACTTGAACTTTCTTTATAAGGTAATAAAAGTGGTAAAGGAGTTGGAGTTATTTTTTGAATAGGCACCATGATCTCTTCTTCTTCTCCAGTTTAAAATATAGAGAAAAAAATATAATTATTCTCTTGACGAGCCTCCTATTTCCATATAGCTCTCTCATCAAATTCAATATCTCGAGTTATAACCATTTCACCATTATTTGGATTGTATTATATGTAGCTTTTAGAATGAAAATCATGTTAATAAAGAACATGTTTAACATTTTAATCATCAAGCTTGGATTTTGCTTAGTGTAACATTGGTGCATATACAATAATTCCAAAATTTTGTAAATAATAGGCACTAGGCTTTGTTTTACTCTATGCTTCTTGGGGGGCTTGATCTTTGACATTTAATGTTGGAAAGTGGTTAGACAAATACACTTCACATGAAACAGCTACTGCCTAAAATGTCCAGACATTTTTTTTCTTTCAATATACATCTTGACATATTAAGGATGGTTTCATTCTTTCTCTCGACTACTTCATTTGTTATAGTGATTTAAAAACAATTAAAGGAGGAAAGATGCCATGAGTCATACAAAATTATTGAATTCTCTAGAAGTAAAAGTAAATAAACATTTTTCTTACCAAATGAAGTTGGATTAATTGGTCTACTCACATTAACATGCACTAGTTTAAGAGGACTTATTGCTCATGATGTTAGTTCTTTAGGAATAGTTCACATAATTGATTATGATGGCAAATTGAAGGAATCCTTTTTGTCAATTTATTTTTTCCCCTATAACCTTGAAAGCTCCAAAATTTATGTGGTTAATCTTACATGTCAATACCATGCTTCATCTTGCAAATCACTTTGACACATTTTTCTTCAATTATTTTGATGTTCAATTTAAACATCATACTATTTAACATAGCTAACTTAGCAATCAACTTAGACTTTTGATTTTGAAGCCAAATAATTTTATTTTCATAATAATTTTATACCCTTTTTTAGGGGATTGGCCTAAACTTAAATTATTACTTTTTAACGTAGGTACATAATGAACATCAACAATTACTTGTGACTACAATCTTTAGAAGAAATGAGAATTGTACTTTTTTTCAAGTTATATTTTTGACAAGTCTTAACAGGCAAAATTGTCTCTCATCTTCGCATCAAGCTCTAAAAATTTACTTTTATATTCACACATGTGATTGTTTAACCATTATCTAAGTGACACATACTGCCAACATCATTCTCTTCTTCCTTATTTGTTAGCAACAAAGTTTAATCTTCAAATTCTTGATTATCATCAATAATATTATCTTTTTCTTCAATATTGTTAGTGGCAATATGATATTTTCAAGAATAATGACTAATTTTATGACAATTAAAAAATGTAAATTTAGTTTTGTCTTACCTTCTTTTATTTATATTTTAATAGTAGCCTTGTCCTCTTTCTCTCATTCTTTAATGCCCTTTTTATAATGGTTGGCATCTTTCTTCATCTTCAAATCTTCAAAATTACTTCTTCAAAACTTCATTCTTGTAAAATAATCCAAAATTGACTTGAATTCCTTCCTATTCAAAACTTCAAAATCATTTTTTAGTTTTTGAAGTCTTATTTTCTTTACTTTATTAACACGTTGAAATGACTTTTCTAAAATATTTTGTGCTTGCTTCAAACTAGTAGCATAAGATACCTTCTCAAGTATTGAATTATTCAATTATACATGGGTGAGAGTGAGCACTTGATCCTTTTTTATCTTGGACAAAGGTTCTTCATCATTTTGATATAAGCTTTCTTTATTTTGAGTCTTCTTGTAGCCCTTTCTACAACCTCCCACACATCTTAAAAGTCAAAGAAAACTTTCATATGTAGACATCATGTCTCATAATTTTTCTTTAGAAGACGAGGAAATGGAAAGAAGTTAGTATATTACTTGCCATTTCTTACTTTCCTCGTAAGACTCGATTATAAACTTTAAGAAGAAACATAACTTTAATACCACTTTGTTGAGAGCATAGAGAATGGAGAATGGAGAATAAAAATATTTTTTAAATTTCATCCTGACTATTACAAAATAGATTGTGATGTGTATGGAGGTGTTCATCATTTATTTACTAAAAGATCATAAATACAATATAAATGATTTACTTAATATTGGAAGACTTTTGTGATTAGAAGAGAACTCTTAAAGTAATTCACATTATTTTTAACATCAAACTATCCCATGGATCACATTTTACAAATTTTCAAATTTATTATTTTCAATATATATATAATGCATATTTATATGGATGTCCTAATTTTATTAAGTGTAAGTTATAAAAAATTCAATTTAATCACAATTTTACAATAATAACTCAAAGTTTAAAAAGTGGCACTATAATTTTCAACCTTTCAATCTATTGCAAAAGTTGTCCGACGTTAAGTTTTCCATTAATGTCACTAATATGGCTCACCACGTGAAAATTTTGTATTTTCTACGTAGCTACTACGTGTCAATTATTTATTTATTATTTTATTTAATTTTAAACATAAAACCTTTATTCTCAAAAACCCATTTGCTTCTAGCTCCAATATTTAAGTCTTATCCAGTATCCCATTTCCCTGGTAATTTATGGTGGCTGGTCAGCGAGGTGGATGATGGTTACCATTGGCATTCATCGTAAATCCTTGAAACAATTATGGCGACGAAACAATTATGGCGACGAAGAAATGAGTTTAAGAAACTGCGTATGTTTTGATATTTTGTAAACAACTAGGTTGTGTTCAATTTTTAACTCTTAAGGAATCTTTGATTAGGATGGAAATTAAAGTTTGAATATTTTTGGTTTCTCCTAATGGTTTTGGCTCAATCTAATCAACTTATGGCTCTTCTTAGTGTTCTGTTTGAAGGGCATGTTGTTGTCTAATCCATTAAAGCACTTTGCAAAGGTGAAACTTTCCTTGTTGAATTTGAATAGAGGTAATTATAAAGTCATTGTTATCAATGTTAGTTGGCGTATTTCGATGCCTAACATTCCTAATAAAACAACTAATAATTGGCTAATTTGGCCAACCATACCAGGAGATAAACAAAGAGAAAGCATACAATTTTTTAGTAGTAAATTTCTTCTATCTTTGACTGTGATTTTTATCCTAATTTAGGAGTTTTTTTACGTAAAATCTGTGTGTCTATTTTAACTTCAATATTTTTAGTTTTGTTTTAGCTATGACCTTACTCTATCAAAGTCCTAGTTGTTCCTAAAAATTTGTCCGTGCTTTTGGAGTTTATGGATTCTATGTTACAATGATCATTTTGGTTTTCAAGGTAGAATTCCTTTTTGGAGTTGTCAACTACAAGGCCATTAACTATTTAGAACAGTAGTTTGTGTGAACCACAGGGAAAGAACTAACTTGAGATTATTTTCAGGCCTTTGAGGAATAAAACTTTACAGATTGAATTACTTGTGTTAGGTCAAGGAAACAAGAAAGAAGAGAGGGAATAAATCTCCTTATAAAACTATCAACATCGGTCAAACAAATAATTATAGATACAAGTATGTCTACAAACGACGATCCATAAATGTTCTATCAATTGGTATCAGAGCCTGTCTTGTTTGTATTGCCTGTGTTACATGGTTTATTTTCTTGTATGGAATATTGTTATCTATACTATATTGGGATGAAGGGCAACTTATCTATTTTTCGGTGTTATTTTTGTGTTGTGTTTATGTTTGTTAAGAAAGAACCGTAAGACTTGGTTCGTGAAACATTTTTAGTGTGATTTTTCTTGAATCAAATTAAAAGACGTCTCTGTTTTTGGTTAAGAGTGAGAGTAAGACCATAGAAAGAGAAACAAAAATAAATAAAAAAGTCATGTTTGTTGCACGGTCTTCTCTTAATTTACATGACCAAATTTGTGTTTGTTGTGTTTTGGTTTTGCAAAGACAAAGACATGTGGTTATGGTTGTTTAAAACAAACAACGAAAATAGGCTTAGGTTTTGAAATAAAAAGTTTGATTCTTGAAACTAAAAGATTGGTCATTACAGTGATTTTATTGAACCAATTTTTTGAAGACATTTTTCTGGGGTATAGACAAATATCCCTGAAAGAACGTCGTTGGGATGTATTGTAGCATAGAAAAAAAAAGTAGAAACAGTCGTCTACAGAAATACGACAAAGGGCAGTGTCTGGCGCGTGCAGCTGCGCAGAAGTGGAAGATGCCAAATAAGGTTTTTAGGTCCAAAATTCATTTTTTTTCCTTTTAGGCCATTAAAGGATTAGCTTGGATTATTAAATGATTATGGCATAATATTATGGACTTTATTTAGGGTTATATTATGCAACCTTAATTATTAAATAATTATATTATGGACTTTAACCCTAAGTAAAACCATTTTAGGATTTTGAAAAATCAATGCCATATTATATGTTTATTTGGTACTTTGAATATTTTCTATTATGAAATATTTGGAATTATATATTCCTATTATATGTGGAATGTGCTACATGACATAATGGTAATTTAAAATAGTTTTTTAGTAACCAAAGTGACCAAACTAATTTAAATTAAAATTTTTCATGTACAATAATTGTCCAATTAAATGTTTATTGCATGGAAAGCTTATTAGTCACCAAAGTAGCCTAGTTTGAAAAAAATAAATATTTAATTGTGATTGTTTCAAATGTTCATATTGATGTGATGCTATTAAAATGAAATAAAGGTTGAACTGAGCATTTGAGAACTAGGAGGTCGCCCAAAGGTGGACCATTGCATATAATTAATGATATTAATGGGACTTTATCAACATATTTCGTTAATATGAATGTATATCCAAAGATAACATACATGTTGACTAGAATATGATTGATTGTCTATAACAATGAACTATATATATTAGCATCGTGATAGGTTACAACTGTGTATTTAAATATCACCCAAAGGAGAATTTAAATGCATAATCACTGTTTAATATTAGTTTGAATCCATTTAGGTATACTCAAAGCATTAATGCGTGGACTATATGTTGTATTTGCAGCATCTACTAATTTTTTCACCTTAGGAAATGGCTTAATCAAGTTCAATGGTCTGAACTATACAGATTGGTTCGAACAAATCCAGCTTCAACTGGGTGTAATGGATTTGGACTTGGCCATAGTTTCAGACACAAGGCCAGCATCCATAAATGAGACCAGTTCTGAAGATGACAAGTCTTATTATGAGGTTTGGGAAGGGTCTAATAGGCTGAGTTTGAATTTGATGCGAATAACAATCGTAAAAAATGTGAAGCCATCAATGCCTAAGATGGATAATGCAAAGGAGTTCATGTTAAAGCTTAAGGAATAGTCCCAGTCTGATTTAGCTGACAAGTCCATAGTAGGGACTTTAATGAGTGAGCTAACGACTAAGAAGTTTGACTAGTCACAGTCCATTCATGACCGTGTAACCCATATGTCAAACCTAGCTGCAAAGTTGAAATCTATGGGTATGGATGTGAGTGAGTCCTTTCTAGTACAGTTTATTATCAACTCACTTCCTCTTGAGTTTTGCCAGTTCCAGGTGAATTATAACACAATTAAAGAAAAATAGAACCTTCAAGAAATTAAAGCCATGTTGGTTAAGGAGGAAGGGAGATTGAAGAAAATGAAGCAGCACTCTGTTCATCTCACATTCCATCCAGGAGCTAGTAATAGCAAGCACAAACCAGGAGAGAAAGGCAAAGACAAGGACAAAGCTCTCAGTAAAGTCAATACGGGTCGAATTCATAAAGATAAGAGGTGCCACTTCTGCAAGAAGCCTAGTCACTTTAAGAAGGATTGTCCTAAAAGAAAGGCTTGGTTCAAAAAGAAAGGTACATACTATGTCTCAGTATGTTTCGAATCAAATCTTACTGAAGTGCCTAACAATACCTGGTGGTTAGCTTCTGGTGTAACTACTCATATGTAACATGTTCATCAGGGATTCCTTTCAATCCAACCCATAAATGGAACTGAAAAGTTCTTATATATGGGGAACAAAATGAAGGCACGGATAAAGGGCATTGGAATGTACAGATTGATCCTGGACACTGGATGTTACCTGGATCTAGAAAAGTGTCTTTATGTTCCTGAATGTGCTAGAAATTTAGTTTCTATTGGAAATTTAGATGTTGTAGGATTTCAATTTAAGATTGGAAACAATGTTTTTTCATTGTATAAACACAAGTACTATTATAGTTTTGGTACTTTAATTGATTGTTTATATTGTTTCAATCTTGATGTTGATTTTGCTACATCTTTGTTTCATGTTGACCATATTATAAGAAGTAAACGTAGTGCACAAAATGAGTGTTCTACTTTTTTTAGGTATAAAAGATGAGGTCATATATCCAAGGAAAGGGTACAGAGGTTAGTGAAAAATGAAATTCTACCTCCATTGGATTTTGTTGACTGGGATATATGAATGGATTGCATTAAAGGCAAGCAAACCAAACATGTATTAAAGCATCCAGCTACAAGAAGTAATGAAATATTGGAATTAATACACATTAACATCTGTGGTCCTTTCGATGTTCCTTCTTGGGGTGGCAAAAAATATTTTAGTACCTTTATTGATGACTTCTCACGATATGGTTATATTTATCTACAGCATGAAAAATCTCAGTCTGTGGACATCCTAGAGATCTTCATTAATGAGGTAGAAAGGCAGTTAGATAGAAAAGTAAAGATATTGAAGTCCGATAGAGGTGGTGAATATTACAGAAAATGTGATGAAAGAGGACAATTTCTAGGTCCATTTCCAAAGTTTTTTGCGAATCTAGGCATATGTACAGAATAAACAATGCCTAGTACACTGCAACAAAATGGTGTAGCTGAAAGGTGAAATCTTACTTTTATAGATATGGTTAGGAGTATGTTAAGTTATAGTATTATACCGTTATTATTGTGGATGCATGCATTAAAGACTACTCCATTATGCTTAATAAGATTCCTAGTAAAGTAGCTCCTAAGACACCTTATGAACTATGGACAGGAAGGAAACCTAGTTTATGACACCTTCACATTTGGGGTTGTCCAGCAGAAGTAAGGCTGTATAATCCACATAAAAAGAAGTTTGATGCGAGAACTGTTAGTGATTTTTTCATCGGCTATCCTAAAAAATCAAAGGGGTACATATTTTACTGTCCTAACCATAGTACAAGAATAGTTGAGTCTGGTAATGCTCGATTTATTAAAAATGGTCAAATCAGTGGGAGTGGAGAATTACAAAAAGTGAATATTCACGAGAATCATGTAGAACCTACTCCGAGTCGAGTAGAAACTACTACATCAAACGTGATCCCATCGGTTGTTATTCCTCTTATTGCATCACGGATATGCAACATACCGAAACAACAAATTATTGTTCCAATTCCATAAATTGAACATATTAATGAAGAAATAACTAATAATATTCAAGTTACAAATGATCAAGTAATGCCACAAGAAGTAACAATATGAAGGTCTGTTAGGTAGACAAGACCAGCTATTTTAAGTGACTATGAAGTTTACTCACTTGAACATGAATGTGACTTGAGTATTGATAAGGATCCAGTCTCGTTCAAACAAGCCATGGAATGTAACCATTCTGAAAAGTGGTTCGATGCTATGAAAGAAGAGTTGAAATCAATGGATGACAACAAAGTTTGGGAATTAGTTAAGATGCCGGAAGGTGCAAAGCAAGTGGGTTGTAAATGGGTCTTTAAGACGAAACGTGACTCACTAGGAAACATTGAAAGGTATAAAGCCAAACTTGTTGCTAAAGGTTATACACAAAAGGATGGCATTGATTATAAAGAGACCTTCTGATCGGCTGTGTGGTTGAATCTTTTAATTACTCCCTTAGAAACTAAATCAAAAATTTAATTCCAAGGATTGCAACATAGAGTGCAACCCCGGGTCGTCTCACTTAAGCGGAACCTAGAGCAAATGACCTAAGTTAGCCTAATTGTCATGAAATGCAAACTAAATTAGTTGAGAGTGGGGTTTTGGAATGTTTTGATTTAACTAAATGAAAGAAAAGTTTATAAAAAGGTGTTTTTGGATTTTTGGGAAATGAAAAATGAAAATTCAAACAATGATCAAATCAGATAAAATTCTCTTGAAAACGAGTTTTGGCTATCATGGTTCCAAACAATTCTTTGGGGAGCGAAATTCACTAAGTTTTCAAAATGAATATCTGTAAAGAACTCTTTAAGTCTAAGATTTTAATCAATGAACTCCATTTCTTAAAACCTTGTTGAATGCATCTTAGTGTGTGTAGAGGGCAAGTTAATGCAAGTGGTCAATTTGGATCACGTATAATCTCAATATCAAACACAACTAGGCAGATAAAAGAGGATTAACACAATCACCAAAAAGACATATATGAAACTTCATATATTGAGCATCCAAGTTCTACATCAACAAACCCAATAACACAATTGTTCAACTCTTGATTAAAATCTAATCAAGAAAAAATCTAACTACACAACATAAATCCTAACTCAGGAGTTCATAACAATGCAGAAAAACATGAACAAACTACTCCCCTTTGAAGCCCATTGAACTCAAACCATCGCTACATCGTCAAGAGAAAATGGTGCTTAGCCAAGCATCCTTTTGGAAGCACTCACAACTGTGGGTACACCGACAGCATCCATGGCAGCAGTAGAGAGTGACGATGAGAGGTGCAAAATTGGTGATGGATGAATGTCGAGAGTGAGAGATGAGATTTGTGTCTCTGTCGAAAGTCTCTGCATAACCTAATTTGGCATGTTTTTAAATGTTGGGTCGCGGGTTGGGTCGAAACAGTGAGAGATTTTCCCAAATATGGTCTGAGTTTGTGAAGGTTTGCCGTAGTGAACTTCACCCGAAAGGATTTGTTCTTCGCTGGTTCCTTCGTCGCCGCGAAAGAATTAATCTTTGCCGTGGCGACAGATGGGTTCGCCGTGGCGAACTTTTCCCGAAGGCTATGATCTCCTATTGACTTCAATTCAGCACGTTGACTCCTTTCTCCTTGAAGATCCTACAATCAAAAATAGCAATTTGCAGTATCAACTGTTCTTAGAAAATTTAAGAAATGTAATTAATACAAATTGTGACAATTTTTACTATCAAATTGCATAAAATAAAAGTGCACACTCAAGGATTAATTTAAGCAAAAAATCAAGAATTAGGAGTCAAAAAGTTTAGTAAAGGCCATGAAAATGTTGCCAAATTAGATAATAAACTTGGGCTTAATCAAATTCTCCCACACTTAGACCTTTGTACTCCTGGACAAAGTTTATAAGAGTCAAAGAGACACAAGTGTAAAAGAAAAATTCTTACCATACTTAAAACAACAACAGGAAATTGGCGAAAATTACTTTCTCAAATATCAACCAAAGTAGACTGAAAGAGTGCCAAGAAAATAAACACTATAAGAGTTTAAACCAAGAGATTGAGCAAAAGAGATTTCACTCACGGTAACGTGTTCGCTCTCATCTCACTTGTGGTAAGGGATAATTTTACTCTAAAATCTGCTTAGTCCATTCTCTACCATAAGCTTGTAATAGTTCTACTTCTCTACTACAAGAACTATAATTTTGAAAATCAAGAAGACTTTTCAAGGCTGTAATGCACTAAAGGCTATATGAAGTGGATGGAATGGACGAAGGAAGAGAAAGTATGACTATATGCACTATAATTATGAAATAGATGACAACAGTGAGACAATATTTACACAAATGATACCTTTTTTTTTTTTTTACAACATAAATATAACACACACATATAGATAAAAATAATTTTTGTTGCTTCTCTCTCTCTTTTTATGTTTTTTTTTGAAGAGAATACAAAATAACCTATTGACACCATATAAAGATGTGTGCATGCACTAAAAAATTACTACTCAAAGGGCTAGTAATGGATAAATGTTTATGGGGTTGTGTTTGGGTCAAAGGATTTTGAAAGAATGCCTCTATCATGTTAACAAAATTTTACTTCATAAAGCTTTGATTAAGAATTGAAACAAGTTCTAGAGAGATATGAAATAAGCAGATGCACACAAGAATAAAAAAAAATTAAGGCCTAAATATCCTTCCAACAAGGGTCATATCTCCATGAACAATCTCAAGTCTTAAAAATATAAAGTTCTACTTTATCAGCATGCCTTCATTTACTTTGTGCTGAAAACATCGAAAGTAAAATTAGTCAAATCCCACTATCATTGAAAGAATGGTAAGTATTTTCAAAAAATCAAGAATCACCTTGAAACTTATAAATTCTTTGACAAACAAAAGTGACAAGAGTCGAATGAAGGAGAATTTTAAATTGAGGCAAATTTCTTAAAAATGAATTGCTCCTATAACAACGTGACGTTGTAGTGAAAAATGAACTCTCTGCAACGAACTTAACAAGTAATCACTACCACGGCGACAGGCAGGCTTGCTGTGGCAAGAAATGAGTGTTTCGCCAAGTTTAAAATGCATGCCTAATCCACAAACACAAACATATACATGGCCAAGATAAAGCACAAGCAAGAGATATAAGGTGAGAAAAGCTACCCCACACTTAAATAACACATTGTCCGCAATGAAAAAGAACAAGTGACAGAAATGGAAAGTGCCATAAGAATAAAGTGGAAGGAGAAAAAAGAAATATATAGCTTAATGGGTTGCAAACAGTCAGACTGTACAAAATGATCTGAGTATCCCACTCATAAACCGAAAGAAAAATTACAACAAAAAGAAAATACAAAACAAAATACACTCGAACTAGTCTCTCATAGGATCCTCGCCAGCGTCCAAAGGGTCGGTCCCTGATGTGCCGGCACCGTCAATAGGGTCATCTTCCTCGGAAGGAAGCAAAAAATACAGGTGCTCGGTAATCAAAGCGTCTATCCACTGGCGATATCGACGAGCCTGCTCCTGTCAGGCTGCAATCTATAGAAGGGGTCTCCTGCAAAGCATCCACTCGGCGGGCGAGTGCCTGCAAAGTAAGCTCATCAATAGGGGCAGGAGTGGGTGGAGCGTCCTTGCGAGGCAAGGCCTCGAAATGGGAAGCAGCAACAATGGGGATGGGGGTGG